>SNQJ01S0187782.1:5928-18426 GCA_010110895.2 Picea sitchensis | reverse complement strand
TAATCTTGGTCAGATAGCCCAAGGGTAGAGTAAGTTCTTAGCCCAATAGTTTAATCTAGGCTAATTGTCATAGGAAGTTAGGTTAGAACATAGGCTAGTTTGCTTTACTTCAATAAAACCAGCTTGATGATTAATGTTGGACCATGTTTTGAATGCTCGAAAAGTTGTTTGCCTAACCCCTTGGTGATGTAAATATGTAAAAGCTTGGGAAAAACCCATGATATGCTCTTATCCTAAGTTTTTCAGGGCGCATATGCTTTCGTGCCCACATTTATGCACCGCTCATGTATCAATGGCCCAGATGATCGCGCCTAGATCTACAGTGGACAAATCTTTCCAAACCCCCCCGACTGTTCTACCTTTAATGGAGGGGGGGAGGGGGTCTGGAATCGCTGATAATGCATGTGCGCATCTAGACGGCCCAAGTTTTGGTGCTTAGATCTATGGTCTGTATTGGATTCCAGACCCCCCCGTCCTTTTTGCCTTTAATGGAGGGGGGGGGTCCGAAATGTGTGTTAAAGAGTGTGCATAGATCTGCAGTCCAAAGGAAAGCACAAAGATCGATGGCCCAAGGTATTTTCCGGACGCCCCCCCGACTGATCTAGCTTTAATGGTGGGGGGCAGGGGTCCGGAATGGAATCTTACTCTGGCAGGGCCCTTATCTATACGTGGCATGAATCTACTGGTCTTGAATCCCACCGCCTCTCACTACCTCACATACCACATCACCTCCTGACATCATCATCCATCTTTCCAAAAGAGTCACATCCCATAAATCCGTTAGTCCTTCTCCCTCATTCACTCGTGGCAAGTCCCCTCACCATGATTTTTTCCCCCAATCGATAACTACCACATCACCCATTTGTATCCCTCAGTCGTTGTCACCTGCCATCTCACATTCTAAATGAACCGTTGGCCATTTATTACTGGATAACTTGTCCATTAACCAGCTGACCTGTCCCCCGCGCCCAACGGATACCCGTTTACTCAAAATTACCCTCACTCTTCATTCCTTCACCATTTACCCACTCATTGCACTAGAGAATTTACCCCATTTTCTTCTCCGTTATAGTCAGTCGCCCCCATCTACAGTCGCCCTCGCTAATTTTTTTTATTTGCAGGTATTGTTACAGTAATGGCGCCAAAATCAAAACGAACAGAAGGAGAGGAGAATCCATTTCTCCCACCTCCTGTCGATCTCGACAGGATTCCACTGGCTGACAAAGACTACTTAATCCCAGACACTAAGTGCGATTTTGACTTCGCAGACCTTCAATCATGGCTTAAAGAAGTCTTCCTAGACCAAAGTGACGAAATTGGACTCTGGGAGTCCAACCTACCCCTGTATCTCTTCCCCCAGATTCACCATGTCCCAGAGTTCACCCTCAAGTTCCAAGCCCACTATATTCTCGAGCAAAGAGCCATCATATCCTCGTCTGGGGAAGTTCTCTTCCTCATCATGCCAGAAACCATCGACCAAATGATGCAAATATCCCGATCCGACTGCGCATCAACTTTTAACCTTGAAATCCTTATAGAGTTATACCAGAAGATGACTTTTCCTCAAAGAGCTCAAATATTTGAGCTTTTTCTTCCACAATCCGCTCAGCTCCCCGCTACAAATCCCCCTTATCCTTCCTCCATGTTCTCAACCAAAGGAAACTAGGTTATCACGTCCCTATGTGCCTTGTTGGGTTATTATTTAGATCAGTGGGTAGATGAACCCATTCTGGGATTTTTGTCTATTTTCTCCACTGATGAGAAGCCTACTACACAGTTCGACTTCAGCACATTCTTGGTGAATAATATTCACAAGCAATTTGACAATTTTGGCACAGAAGGCATGTTCCGGTATTCTTCAATACTGGCATACCTGCTCGTTTTCTTCCAAGCGGACAAATTTTCTTTTTCCATGAAGAAGATGGACGAAGATGGCAGACCCTAGGTAGTAACTGCATGGACTTCCCTACTCAGACATAACTCCACAAAATTCAGTTTCAAGCAGTTTATCGATCAATTCTACCACCCAGTGGTGAGTATGCTCAATGGCAGATCTAGACCCAGGATTAATGACGAAGTTTAAAGGATCCTACATCTCTTGGATCATACAAATACTGGTGATTGGTACCTGTACCAAAATCACAGTGAGATTAGAGTATGGGTGCGAGTTGGCCCCATATAAACTACCCAAATACTTACCTATCAGAATTTTTTCTCTGGAATACATAAGGCAGATGATAAACTCAGATGATATTCATTTTGTGTCTTTAAAGAAGAAGCAACAGCTCAGAATCAAAGGGCAGATTGGGTCTTTCATCTGCAACAATCGAGGCACCGGGGAGGAAGCAGACAGGCTGCTGAAGGAAATGGAATTCTCTATGAGTTTCACATGGCACTATGATCCGTGCAGAATCATTTCAGAGATGAGGATAAAAAACAAGAATATCCCGTATGTCCACGAATCTAGGCTTGAGGTAGAAAAATTTGCAAACCAGACAGGATGGGACCCAAACACTTTGGTTGAAATAGAACAACAGGACCTTCCAGTCATTGTATCATAGACAACCACACAACAGGATCCAAAGGAGAAAAGGCCTAGGCAGGATCTGTCACCTTCTGTCACTGAAGTATCATTAGAAGAATTTCGACTGCATACCAAGAGGCCAAAAACCAGTCTAGCTCCTGACCCGACTGGAGAAAAGGAAATTCCATCCACTACAGTGACAGAGGTTGATCGGTCGCTCCTCAACACAATCAGCAAGTAGATTATAACCACTGTGTTACCAAAGAAGACTACATATACTCCACCAATCAACCAGCCAGGCAAGACAGGACTGAAGATGAGCATCTTTGAGAAATATGACTTGATCAAGAAAAATAATCAAACTCTGACCAACAGCACATATGCCCAATTCTGGAAGCAGACGTCGACTGCACAACACAGGCTGCTATCGACATTCGACACATAGAAGGGCAGAATGCACATTGCAATTCTCCAATCACAGGTGCCAGACCCAAAGGTAATCACCGACTATAAAAGGGAAACCTTTGAATTCCAGACAAAAGACGTGCATCTTGCCGATCAAATGGATCTACATAGGCAAACTGGAGAAATGGTTTTCTCCACGTTGGCACATGCTTCCACTACTGCCTCTAGGTTACAAGTGTCTCTTAACAACGTCTAGACACAATTGAAGTTGGAGAAGATATCATCCTTTGACAAGGACAACAGGATCAAGACATTGGAGGATCTGGTCCTCAAGATTGGGTACAATCCCTCAAATGTGAAAGAAGTCGAGGAGATGATCAAGGAGAAAAATGTAGACATAGTGTCTTTGAGGAAACAATTGAATCTGCCACCAACAGTAGACTAGTAGGCAAAGGAAATAGCAGAGACAGAAGGAGAAAAAGATGAGATGCTTAAGCTGATCATGGAATAGAATGCACAACTGAAGGAGATGGAAGTTGAGATGGAGAAGCTAGTGAAAGAGAAAGAGCAGTTGAAACCCATGGAAGTCATTCCATTGAGTGCATTTCCACTCTCAGGAGTGAGCACAACATCACTAGCAGAAGCCCCATCAGTGAATCCACTGACGTCTCTGGATAAGACGGTTGAATTCACCAAATCTATGGAAGAGATGAATCTGCAGGAGACAGAGATTAGCAAGCTCAAAAAGGAGATTGAGAACCTTTAGTAACTCAAAAATTCTTATCAAACTAGCTTCTCCAAGGAAAAATAGGTGTCAGACCAGCTCAAACAAGAGTTACAACAACTTCTGAAGAAAAGAGTGGCAGGTAAAACACTGGTCGAAGTCAAAGAAAGTGTCTGGACAGACATTGCCAAGTCTATGAATGAAATATGGCCAATGATACAGATTATGTTTGAGCAAAATGAATTGGTGCAGAGAAGTAAACAAGCCATTGAGAAGATGAGATCAGAACTGGGAGAGACGCCCACACAGGCTATTGAAATCATCAAATTCTTGAATTCTAAAACCAGAGAGGAGCTGGAAGAGCTGAGAATTGAGGATAGAACAGAGACCATCCTTGAGGTCAAAAGAGTCTTGACCAAGAGAGGATTGATGCTACAGCTAGAAGAAAAGGTTCAGGCCATGGACCTAGGGGTACAAAGGTTTTTTAGCAAGATTGAGGCCCTACAGAAGAAAGGTCTTCCTAGTTTGAAGGTGATAAATGACAAATTGATGGCGCTCCTATATTACAAAAAGAGACTAGCCGATGTGGCTAAGGATAGTTCAAAATTTCCAGGGATTCAAGGCAGCATCATTGGCAAAGCATTCCTAGATGCTCTTCAGTTGGACATCAGCATTCAGCATGAGATTCGGTATATCTTCATCACCAAGCCTACTTTTGCCAAGTACATAGAGATGGATGAAGTCTATCGAAGGTTACTCAAGGTCAGCATTCCCAGTCATCTTCGATGGGAAGAACTTTGCGACCTGATCGAGTAATCGATGAGTTTTCCTAGCCCAGTTAGTTGTCCAGTCAGATGAGGTCATGCCAAGTCCTCACCAACGGTCCACCCAGAAAACAACATGCAGTTGCGACACATCATCAAATAGTTTCCTTGATTTCTGTAATTTGTTAAGCTAGTTAGGCTAAAAATAGATTTACCACGTCCTGATCTTTAATGACAGGATCGTTTGTAATTTTGGGTTATAAATACTTCACTTTTTGAAGTATTGAGGGTTGATCTTTATGCCCTGCGAACCATCAGACTGTAATTTTTTTCAAGAGATATTCCATTAATACAAAGAGGCATTTTTACAGGATTCTTGCGTGTATTCACTAGTGATGTTTTCCTTTCTAAGTTAAATGTTATCCTCACTTAGTTATCACACTGTTTGCTAAAACTAATATTTGAAAGTAACAAATGTTGTAGGATTTATCTTTGTATACCCTGTTTCTGACTTTAAAGATTTTAGTGTTCCATATTCTGATTTTATGATAAAGAAATTCTTACTTGCTTCTTTATTGTAATTGACATTCTCACCTTTTTTCTACTATTTCTCATTTATGCTACTAAAAGAATCCAACGATTACATTATCTCGCCCTATGAAATGTTTCTTTGCTTTCTGGTTTAGATTTTATTTCATGATACAGACCCCATAGCCTAATGGATGTGTAAACTCTCTCAGCCAACCCACCAAAAACTACAACAAACAAAACCAACATATTTTATTTACCTAGCCTAATATTTTAAATTTGAAACATATCTAAATCATACAGTGAGATCCCTCTCTAAAGCCGGTAGGGCTAGATCCCAGCTTCGAAGTGGTTGGATAAAGTTACCTCCCATAAATTTCTTCTTTTCTAACAACCTCTAGGAAATTTATAGAGCAATAACAGGTGGGACAGTACCTCAACCCACACAAACCAGCAAATCGCACGATCTTCCTCACTAGTGAGGAAGAAATCCTTCTACAAACATGCAATCGTTAGTATCATTCACCTACTGAGTCTCCTACCATCCCTCCAGAGACAAACCCTGCACTGACGAGTTCCCCGTTGGTGATCCCTCGCCCTAACATAGAGCCACCTCTTCACATCCCTCGCATCCCATTACGCAGGAATGTCCACAACCCACAGGCTAGGGATGCTCATAATTACAGTTTGGTTGATGACTTAGCACAATCCCCGACTCCCATGTCAATCTTAGAAGTCCTTCAGACTTGTCCCACTTAGCGGAAATCATTACTTTCTACCTTGGGGGCAATCGACCCCATAGATACTCCACTCATTACATTTGATCTTGACAGCGAAGAACCTCGCCTTCCCGCCTTGATCACTTTTCAAATCCCAGTAAAAATACGAAACATCACAGTTCATCGGTGTATCATCGATGAAGGTACATCTACATGCATTATGTCCAAATCTGTATGGCAGAAACTTGGTTCCCCTGAACTCATACCCTCTACCATTTCCTTACGAGATTATGATGGATGACCATCATCTCCTGAAGGGCTCTTCCAAAATGTCCCTGTAGAACTTGGGGGCAAGACTATTCTCATCGACATTGAAATTATCGACGCCCCACTAGATTATAATATCCTGTTCGGTCATAGCTACATGTACATTATGAAGGTAGTTTCCTCTTCCGTCTTTCGAACAATGATGTTCCCCCACAACAGGAAGATCGTTACCATTGACCAAGTCTCACATTATGAGCCTAACCCATCTGCCAACATCGATAACATTCTTCCTCTCATCCACACGAGTCACGACGCCTATCCACTCGTCGAAATGGGTCTTGGAATTTTCAAAGATCCATCATTGTTAGGAACTTACCATGGAGCACCACTGCTCCTTCATCCTTCCAATCAAGTATGCGCCATATCATCTAATGGAACTAACACAGAGGATACCCTTCCTCCTAGGGAGGCTTCTATCATATCTCATGTCCCACTAGTCGCAGAACTTCCCCCTCACGAGCCTCCTAAGAACTCGTCGACCCCGCCAGTCCATGATTTCACCCCTCCCCAAGGTCATATCCTAGTTTGGGAGACAGTTTCCCAAGCCATCACTCAAATCCCCTTATTTTACCCTCCACCTGGCATCGAAGCTTTCCAAGTAGCCGCAACGCTTACCCTCCCTAATATGGTGTTAGCAATTCTAGTTTGGTATTTACATCCACCAGAGATGGTCCCTCGACCATCCCTTCCCCCCCAAATGGAAGGAATCCCAATGACGATTCCTATACTTACTCCCACCATACCCTCTACACCCCCACTCACTCCCCCCATGCCACAGCTGGGGGCAGGAGAAAGAAGAAGGAGCCTACAACTCCACTTCCCCTGCGCATCCAACCCCCTTGCACGCTATGTGAGAAAGATGGACACCAAACCAACAAATTCCCATCTTTACCAGAGTTACAAAATTTGATTCCACTCAATCAAACTCCCTCAACACTCACCACTATAGCTAGTACTGCCGCTACCACCCCCCATTCAAGTAGTAAAGGGTTGCGAACCAAATTCACTTGCACTATATGTTCAGAATATGGCCATTATACCAACCATTGCCCAGCACTGCCACGCTTTCGGCAGACATTAGCTGCAGTACGCCAAAGCATCCAGAGCAAACCTAGTCCAGCTACATCATCCCTACCAAAGATCATTGACATCCATTATGTCACAACTTCATTCAATGAACGTATGAGATTCCCTTTCTCTCTATGTGAATCCTTAGATCATTTTACATACCAATGTCCTATAATCATTGAATACATGCAACGCCAATTGACCCTACTTCAAAGACCCACAGAATCGATGGCTGACCTTACCTCGTCACTAGAGATTCTTCATGTCATTTCTCCTGAACCCGAGGCCCTTCCAACGCCTCCATGGTTCTTGGATGACTTTTCTGAGGATTCACCCCCCAATCCCCCCAACTCTCCCTCTCATTTCCCTACGAAAATTTTACACCCAACTACCATGAGTTCTCCTTAGTACTCCGATATTTGGTTTATGTCAAGCGAACCGTCATAATTTCCTTGCATCGTTCCCCCTGCTTCTTCATCCCCAAGGGACAGCCACATGAAAACAATCACCGATATAGCTCTTCACGACCCCTTGTATTCCCACCAATTCCACTGTGACAAGGAAATACTAGAAGAGTTAAACAACCCTGACTACCCATGGGATGCGCTACACCACCGTGCACTCTTCTTTCCACAGGAAGCCTCCACGCCTCCTAACCAACAACCCATATACGTGGTCGAAACCAAGGATTTTATCCCATCAGGGCCCATCGACTGGTTCAAAAACCCCATTCCTACCCCTGATGCTTTTGAAGAAGGCAACATGGCCAACATTTCCCCGACCATTAAAATCAACATTTCCATCAAAAAAGGTGTCGTTAAGGAAATCACCATTGGAGCTGCTTGCACTCCTCAAGAATTCACCACCTATAAATCCCTCTTGTAGGAATATCGGGTTATTTTTGCCTAGTCGTACACGAAAATGCCTGGCCTCGATCCATCTATCGTCGAACATCACATCGACACCTGGCCTAACATTATGTGGTTCACCCAGTGTGGGCTACGTACACCAAAGAAATTGCTAGGTCCTTCCTTTATTATTATCCAACAAATGAAGGGATACAACCTACAACAAACCCAATGTAATTTCCTCTTCTTTCTCACACAGTCTCCTCTCTCGGAATACAATATTCACAATCATACCTAGCTGCAATATATTTCCCTCATAAAAGAGGGTTGCCTTCTAGGAAAAAAAACCCTAACATAATTTCTACCGTTAGATCTGCGACCTTATAATGAACGGTCCATATTTACAATGAAATTACAATATACATTTACAAGGCAATTTTTTCTCCGGGGGCATCGCCCCCGAACCTCCGCCGGGGGACCGCTTGCCTCCGGACCCTGCAGAGGGGGTAACCCCCCTCTGCACTCCCCCACGTGGAAGAGTGTACATTCTTCAGGGTGTAAATTCTTCATGGGGTATAAACACGGTTGAAAACAATGACCTCTGGATCAAGAAGATAATCAAGCTCCACAACCAACAAGTCTCTCCTTTTGTAAATACGAATCTAAGGAACTTACACTCTCCAAACTAGGTCTAATATGTACATATGAAAAACCTCTTCATTGTTTCTTATGGTGGGTCAAACCTATCTTCAGTTTACCTATCATATGTGCTGGTAAAGTGCATGATTAGGTGTCGGTTCATGGGCCAGGATATGTTTATCTCAATGTCAAATCCTTACTAAATTGTTCAGAAATTTTGTGTCTATTGTTAATGATGTTATCAACTAGCTGCCATGGTCAATGTTGAAAACATGGCCATTAATAGTGCTTTAAATAGGCAATGTAACCCCCTATGGATGGCAACCTATTTTGTTGTTAATAGAAAATGTAATCACCCCTAAGTGCACCCTCCAAGATGAAATTAGTGAAAGTTATCAGTCCTGCAAACAATAGCTAGAATATGTGTCTGTAAGGTGACTAAAATATATGTGTAACCCCAAATCTATGCACCCTCATAATTTCCTTCCTTAATTACTTGAACAAAATTTCAAGGGAAACCCTATTTGTTGGTGTAAAAGGTGATTTGGATAACACTCCAGTTCTAAATATTTCATTATTGATTAGCCACATTTAATGGTCTAGTTTCTAGCAGCAATAACAACTCCTTGCTCTAGTTTCTAGCAGCAAGAATGATCCAGAATCGGATCGAGGAGCTTGATGGGGCTCAGAAAGTCCTAAACATCAAATTTCTAAGAATGGATTCAAAACACACGTGTGTGTAGGCCTCATCGACACAAACCCAATGCAACTTTAATGGGATCAAACAGACGTCGTATGCTCAAGTTATGGTGATCTGTTTGTTTTTCCAAACAAGCAAAAAATGTTGACTATACAGTCCGTACATTGCCATGTGGCAGTTGACTATATAGGTCGTACAACTGACGTGGTAGACACAGTCAATTCTGACGTGGCATATTCCATACAACTAACGTGGCATCTTCTAGAGGTGACACGTGGCAGGCTAATTGGGCGTACGGACGCTGACATGGACAGGTGGACCCACCGGGCAGTGACACATGTCACCACTGCAAGGGTGAAACATGGCACATCCGTACAGTGACACATGGAAGGGTACGGTACGCTGACAGGGCAGGTATAGGTGGCAGACAAATGGACAGTTTGACACTTGACACGTGGCATCAGAGTTTGACAAATGGGTTGGTGCCAAGTGGCCTAGACGTGGGCTACCATGTGGCACCCAGGCATTGGCCCATTTCTTCGCAAAAATTTTGGTCGCCATTGGTTTCGAACTCGAGACCTCAGCGTGGGCGAATGGCTTGGCAGGGTCGGGCTAGCTAGCCCACCTGAGGGTGTTCCTTGTAATGTATATGGTTTAATTTATATTTGAATTAAACTATTGTTCTGGGTGGAGGAGTTAAGGGCTGGGGTCTAGCCCCAGCCCCAGTTACATGCATCCACACGACCACTAGTCAACCAACAAGCCACAACACAGAATATATGTTGTAGCCCCTGGTTTTATTACATTTATATATGACCATTGTAACGACCCCCGATCGTAATGCCGATTGTAACAATGTGCAAGTATGTGAACAACCCTCGGTTTCAGAGTTTTTGATATATGACTTGGTGCTACGATTTGGGCACAGGAATTTGGTGGTTAGCGCCTAGTTTGGGACTCGGTCCCATGGAATAGTGACATGTGACCAGTGTTTACGGAGAAGGGGCCAGCGTGCGGCCCCTAGGGGGATAGCGCTTGGCCATATGACACCAAGTGACTGTGTTTTAATGGGGGCATGCCAGGCCAAAGGGGCTTATCCCTTTATTTATGTAAAAATGGGTTTGTAAACTATATTATAGTGATTTTTGGCCCTTTTGGGGTATATTGGGCCCTTTTTGAGTCGAGATCTTGGGGGAAGTTGGGAGATGGTTACCAACTTCATATATATATAAACCAAGCCTTCTTGAGGCCATGAGAGGAGATACATAGCATGTTTATGCTGAATATTTGCTAATCCAAAGCCATTTTTATGTAGGGAATTTGTTGAGGAGCGCACCTTTGCGGGCCATTTCTGGGAGCTTCGTTCATCTGATTTTAGTGTTGTTTCTTCTGTTGGGTTCTAGAGTCCTAGTAGAACAAGACCAGATCAGTTTTGTAACCTTTTGGAATTTTTGTGATGTACTTATTGAGCTTTTAACAAAAATTATAAATCCTCACCCACTGAGACAAAGGCCCAGAGATGTAGGCGAGATTGTCGAACTCCGTTATCACATTGGTGTTATGGTTTGCTATTGTTTTATGCTTCATTTCAATTAAGTACATGTTTATATGGCTATCATATTCCTTCTATACTTCTTCCTCTTTCTTTAATATTCCTAATTGGTTAATCAATACATGCATAATAACTCAACCATAGTCGTGTAAAATATCATTTCGAATCAAGTGGATCAGAGCTAGTTGACGTTTGGATTTGAGTTCTGCATGTTAAACAGGGAAAATATACATCGTGGTGAAGGCGATCTTGTTGAAGAGAATCCATTGATTGGATTGAGAAAGGGAACTTCTCAATGAGAGAAGATGGCATCAGAAGAGGGACTTTCTCTTGATGAGAAAGAGTTTCGAAAAACTTTCTTTGCTATGTCAAAGATGATCAAGGTTTTGTATGAGGATTACTTGGAACGAAAGAGACCAGTTAATGCAGAGAAAATTGACAATTGTGTCATACATATGGAGATCTATTTTAGTTTGCAATAGATAAAGGATGAGGCCACACAAATCAAGTTGGAATCATTGATACTTGTAGGCACAACAGTCATCTGGTGGCAAAGCAAGTTGCAAAATGGCACACAACAAGTAGGAAATGTATTTCCATCATGGCAAAGTTTTATTTTTGCACCTAGAAAAAAATTCTATCTTTGGGTTATAAATAGAAAGCGTTAATTGAATGGCAATCTCTTAAACTAAGAAAAGGAAAAACAGTGCAAGAATACATATATGGCTTTCGTAAAATGGCATTGATGTTAGATATTCCTTTACATGCCCAAGAAACTCTTATGAAGTATATAGGAGGTTTACCTGCACATATTCGAAATATTGTATTCATGTTTAGACCAACTAATCTTGATGAGGTTTTTGTTTAAGCGACATACATTGAAGCAGGGAAAACAAGTCTTGGTGTATCAGGGAAATCGTCTTAAAGGAAAGAGGACAAAAGGAAGTGGCATGGAAAGAATTCAAATGCAGTGATGAGAAAGGAAGAGAGGCTCTCTTGCAAGCATTGAAAGAAAGAGGGTCATGATGAGGATCGATGTTGGAAATTGCATCCTGAGAAGAGGCCAAAATGGTTCAAGGAAATGAAAGGGAGGCAAACAATTGCGATGACAACACAACCCACAGACTTGGGATTGGATTCAGGTGACGAATCTAAGGTCAAATTGGTTGGTATGATAGGTAAAATTGGTGAAGGAATTGATGATAGAAGTAACTTTTTTCATATAAGGGTCATCATGCAACACACTAAGGTTAATACATTAATCAATAGTGGATCTCAATCTAACCTAATTTTAGAGGAATTGGTTAAGCAATTGGGGTTAAAAAAACAAATACATCATAAGCCTTACACACTTAAATGGATAAGCAACAATCATCAAATGCATATAACAAAGAAGTGCACATTAAAATTTTCTATTTCATCTAAGTATGTGGACAAGGTAACATGTGATGTAGTGCCACTAAGTGAATGAGGAATGGTCTTAGGTAGTCCATACTTATATGATCATAAAGAAATATTCTACATGACAAAGAATCAATATCAATTAGCCAAATAAGGTCAAGAATATGTGGTTAATTATCATCATGTAGAGGCAAATAAAACTCTTCAAACTATGGAACAATTAGAGAAGGCAGTTCAAGCAAGAAACAAACCTATAATTGTTTCAAATCAAGTAATCAATCTTAAGAAAGAACATGAGA
>SNQJ01S0187781.1:1590-15244 GCA_010110895.2 Picea sitchensis | reverse complement strand
CAGATGTATATGAGTTTGTGAAAACATGTGACAAATGTCAGAGATTTGAAGGTAAACAACAACTGAAGTCCCTTCCTCTCAAACCTATAGTGGTCACAGGGCCTTTCCAGCAGTGGGGCCTAGACTTCATAGGTGAAATTCATCCTCCTTCTAGTGGTTAGCATCGGTGGATCCTGGTTGCCACTGATTACTTTACAAAGTGGATTGAGGCTATTCCCACCCGGAACGCCAATCATACTGTCATCATAAACTTTCTGCAGGAAAACATATTTGCCAGATTTGGTTGTCCCAAGAGATTGGTCACTGATAATGTTGCTGCATTCAAAGATAAACACTTGGTGAAATTGTGTGAAGAGTTGGGAATTCAGCTGGTACATTCCACAGCCTACTATCCGCAAGGGAATGGTTTACCTGAGTCATCCAACAAGAGTTTAGTCAGAATCATAAAGAAGTTGCTTGAACAAAACGCCAGAGGTTGGGATTCCAAACTGAAGTTTGCCTTGTGGGCTGACAGGGTAACATGTAAGAAATCAATCGGTACATCTCCTTTCAAGTTGTTATATGGTACTGAGGCCATATTTCATGTTCAACTTGCATTGTCGGTTGCAAAGTTCTTGCAAGAAACTGATTCTGAACCAAGTGATTTGACCAGGAGAATTCACAATTTGGTAGAACTACGGCAAGATAGAGAGCAGCTCTTGGAAAAAACAGAATTGCATCAAGAAAGAATCAAAGGAACTTTCGACAAGAAAGTCAAATCAGATGTCTTCAAAACAGGGGATTTGGTCTTAAAGTGGGATGCAGCAAGGCAGGAGAAGGGGAAACACGGAAAATTTGAGTCTCTCTGGACAGGTCCTTTTGTCATAACGGCGGTGCAGCAGAACAATACCTTTGTTCTCGAAACTCTTTCAGGCGAGCCAGTATCAGGTGGCCCTTTCAATGGGCGCTTCCTAAAGATCTATTTCTCATAAGGCTTCCTTTGAATCCAGGTTCTACTTGTACATATTTCTTTTTCAGTTTTGTTTTCTTTATTTCTGTCATTCAAATAACTCCATGCCCAATGGTACTAGCAACTATTTTTCAAATTTTTGTTTCAGATTGTAATAAGGCTACTGAGTCTAGCTAGGTTCTTGGTCACCTCACAGAGAGATTCCCATCCCAGTTGGAGCCAAATGTTAGTTCCCAAAATGAACCCGTCCCTTTGGTCACATTTTGTGGTGGATAGCATGGCTATTGGTAGTTTCCTAAATTCATTTTTGAGTTTTTCTAGTTGCAAAACTTAGGTTTTGGTTTTTGTTTTAGAGGAAAATATGACTCATAAAAGTCTTCCTTTTAAAAAAATTCATAATTCACTTTCAGTAGCTAACGTGTGTCCAAAAGATAAGTGTTAGCTGGGGAAAGTGGCGAATTTCAGTAGCTAAAGAGCGTCTCTCATAGGTTTGTGCGTTGTTGAAAGTGTCAAATTCCAAAATATCCAAAGAAGCAGTGTCGTGGGTCGTGCGCTGGTGAAAGTGCAGACTTTCCACAGCTACGGAGCAGTTCTTCCAAGGTCGTGCGCTGGTGAAAGTGAAGACTTTCAAAAGCTAAGGATAAATTCTCACAAGGTGGCGCGCTGGTGAAAGTGAAGACTTTCCACAGCTAAGGAGCAGTTCTTGCGGGATCATGCGCTGGTGAAAGTGGTAATTTCTATAGCTAAGGGGCGTGTTCCACGGGCCGTTGGTTGGAGAAAGCAGGAATCACGTGCGCTTATCCACGTTTCAAAATCAAATAATGATATGATCGAATCACGCCATGCGATCGGAAGGATGCGCTGGTGAAAGTGGGTAATCATTTAAACTCGAGTTACACACCCAGTTGGATTACATATTGGATCCGGCTCAGAAACTCACGCTCCACAATCATGGCATCAGGGATGGCAATTTCGAATTTAGTGGTGCAGGTACAGAGGATGTAATGCCATGCTGACAACATCAAATCAAGGCATTGCTTCCATATCACACCCTGTTCACGGAGGTCTGTTAAAGTTTCAAATGTTTTAAAACAGAGCCAACTCCTGAAGTGCTTTCAACAGCGCAGAACCTCGGCTCGAACAACAATTGCAGGGGTTAATATACAGAATTGTTGGGATTTTCGAGCCACAGAATGGCGAGGAGACGCAGTGGTTCTCTACTCAGGAGAGAGATTGATAGCCTGTCTTTTTTACAGACACATCTCGAAGTCCAGAAACATTTTTCAAACGCATGGTGTATTGAATTCGTTGAGAGGTTGCAAAATGGTTGCCTCCAGTCTACAACAGAAGCCTTTGCCAAGACTTTCGATGGGAACAAAGCTCGTGTTGGGTCCATGGAAATTAGAGTATATGAAGCTTCCATTGCTACAGCAACAAGCCTACCAAGAACGGGCCAGAGCTGGTTCAAAACCACTTCCCCCAAAAATTTGAATTTCAGATCTTATTTGAAAGAAGAGTTCAGGCAAAAGGCATGGAAAAAGGGTATGTTGGTTTCCTATCTAGAAGAAGAATGGCAGGAGTTGTTCAAAGGCATCCAAATCTACATTACCTCGGAGGGCAGGTATGATAAACTCATGATGTATCACTTCAAACTCCTGGACCATTTCACAGGAAAGACCGCCCTCAATTTACCTTTTTTCCTACATAAAAGTTTGACTAAGGTTTGCAAGAAGATCAGGGCTCAACCCTTGAGCATGAAAATTACTCTGTGCCACTTCGGCCTCATAAAATTGATCATCCTAGAGGAATTAAAACAGCAGGGAAGGAGCTGGGATCATTTTCTATTATGGGAGGGTTTTGAAACATAGACTCAGCATGCAAATGAACCAGGGAAAGGTTCAAAGAAATAGTCTTCTCCTCAAAGCAGTTCAAGAAAAAGAAGGACCCTGCCAGGACCTCCAGAAGATATAATTTATGGAGTGAAGCCCCGTAGGTAGAAGAAAATGTTAAACTTTGAGCAGAACACAGAGCATCCTATAGAGAAGAGTACAGAGAAGAGAACCAATGTATTAAACTTTCCCTATTCAGACTCGGAATCAGAGAAACAAGATCAATGCCCTGTCACCAAAAGTCCTGATAATTCAACTGAGTGTGCACAAAACTATGAGACCTTCACCCAGACAGAGGAAGGAGAAACATCAAAAATCTCCAAGTCAAAGAAGTCTCAGAAAATCAAGCATCTGAAAGAGGTAATCGCCCAGCAAGAGGTTTTGGAACGGGTAATCAAAGAAAGGTATAAGAAGTTGTCTGATAACTTCGCTAAAACCAATGCTGCGTTTGAGAGATTGGCTCGGGAAAGTGTTAAAGAGAAGAAGAGAAAGAAAAAACTCACCAAAGATTACAATAGCCTGTGGTGGCTTGCCAAACGCCTTAAAAGGTAGATAAGAAGATTGAAACAAAAGCAAAGACAAAAATCCCATCCGGATCTGAAGGTACTTGCTCAAGTCGTTGTTAATATGCAAGGTGAGAAACCAGGGGCACATTGAGTTTTGATGAAATCCAAATTTTGAAGGTAAAAACTCGTTTTTAGCGCAATCAGGGCTTTCACCAGTGCAAAGAGATATTTTATGACCCGTTAGCTGTTGAAAGTGGCAACTTTCAACAGCTAACCTGCGGAATATTAAACGAGTTAGTTGTTGAAAGCTGAAAAGGTATTTTTTGAAGCCAAGGACAGGACAGATCATTTTGAACAGATTATGAAGGAGATCCATAGCATCAATGGACTATCAGATCGCATGCAAAGGGTTCAACATCAGAGGTTCGAGGGAATTTTAGCAACCACATGCAAAACAACTTCCTCAAAAATCGACCATGAATGTTGGAGAGACCCAACTGTCAAGACAGGTGTCCTGCCATGTTTCATTCATTGCAGATCCCAGGAGCTGAAGAATGCAGATGGTGAATTTTGGAGATTGAAGAAAGTTCGAGTTCTAAGTTTAGTTGTTAAGACTTTATTTTCAAGTTGTTGAGTTAGATTTGAATTACTTTTATTAAATACAGATCCATTTTTTTAGGATCTGTAAAACTGTTTGTAAGAGGCTATAAATGCCTATTTTTGATATGAAACAAGGGTTCAAACTGGGAGAGATTTTATGCCATTGTATAGACTCTTATTACAGTAATAAAGTAGAGTTTCCTTTCGTTTGCAATACCATAATTGTCCATATTTCATTTTTTGTACTTTACTTTTAGTTTATTTTAGTTCATAAAGACTGTTACCTCTTTATTGAACTCATAGGCTCGAAATTAAAGGATTCCTTGTTGTCTTGTATTAGGCCCTACTTTCACTTGTATTGGCAAATCAAGAATAGTATTCTCCATCCTCTTTTTCAATTATTTGATCTGGTTATTGTTTACTGAAAGCACTATATCTTTAGATGTGTGATGAGCTTTTTCTTATACAAATCATTGAAGACCCCATTGTCCCAAACACATAAAAACCATTATTTCTAAGTTACCAAGCATCCTTAGCCTACAACCCTAAGGAGTTTCTTGGAGTGATAACAAAACCAAGACTGCATTTTCAACCATATAGGACTGTGTAAGAAGCGTCGAAAAAACAACAAAAAATGTGTGATATGACTATCTTCGAGCCTCCAGTATACAAGGGGGTCCCACCTACTAGTATCATATTATTAGCATAGTTTAAATAATAGAGTTTTAGCAATACTTTTCGGGGAAAATTCCTCATTGCAATTTTAATCGTCAAAATCCACAAGGGTGGATAGCCTAAGTGATGAACACTTGATGGAAGCTTACGTGGGTGGATTAAAAGAAGACATTAAACATGAAATTTTCTTAAGACAACCTACAAGTATTATGGAAGCTATGCAAAATGCTCATCATATTCATTCCAAAAATAAGGCTACACACAAGTATAGCATTGGAGGCAAAGATTGTTTTTGGGGTCATAATACAACCATATATCAACCAATAAGGTTGACACCTTAGCAAATGGATGAAATAAGAGTAAAAGGACTATGTTGCAATTGTGACAACAAGTACATTAAAGGGCATAAATGATGTGAGAATAAATTATTCTACATAGACTGTGAAGAGGAAGAAGATAGTTTACCTAAACCATCAGGGTTGACAGCTCAACAAATGGATGAAAGAAGAGAAAAAGTATTATGTTTCAATTGTGAAAACAAGTACAGTAAGGGGCATAAATGCAGTGAAAATAAATTATTCTACATAGACTATTAAGAGGAAGAAGATCAAGAATTGGAACCATCACAAGACCCAGATCTAGAAGAGACTATGCTAACAACATTATTAAAAAATGAAGCATTTTCTTGGACAGAAGCAGAAACCAAAGGTTTTGAAAAACTTAAGGAGGATATGTGTACAACCCCCTTCTTGACCACACCTAACTTTGCAAAAACATTTATTGTGGAGTGTGATTCCTCAGGTCATGGAATTGGTGCAGTTTTAATGCAAGAAGGAAGGCCCCTTGCCTTTGAAAGCATAAAACTTAAAGGAAAAAACTTAGTCAAACCCATTTATGAAATAGAAATGTTGGCCATACTACATGCAGTTCATAAATGGCACCCCTACCTAATAGGAATACACTTCAAGGTAAAAATAGGTCATGACAGTTTGAAGTGATTTTTGGAGCAACGATTATCTTCAGAAGAGAAAAAAAAATGGGTTACAAAGATGTTGGGTTATGACTTTGAAATTATATACAAAAAAAAAACATAATGTTGTGGTAGATGCCCTTTCCAGGAAAGAAGAACAAACAAAAGGTTCACTATGTGATATTTCTATGCCGTAATCGGATTGGGTGGAAGAAGCAAGGATAGAATGGAATCAAGATCAAGAGGTATGCAAGATCATTCAAAAACTACATGAAAACCCTAGTTCAGCATAAAAGTTTATATGTAAGAATGATTTGCTATGGTATCATGATCCCCTATACTTATGTAAGAATTTCCAACTCAAACAAAAAATCATTCTGGAATTGCACACTTCTCCTATAGGGGGACATTCAAGATTCTTGAAAACATACCACAAGGTCAAGAAGGATTTTTTCTGGTAAGGACTTAAAAATTATGTTCAAAGTTTTGTGTCAGAATGTCTGGTCTGCCAATAGAATAAGGGAGATACAATAAAGACTCCATGTCTCCTACAACCATTAGTTATACCAAGACAATGTTGGGAAGAAGTTTCCATGGATTTTATCATGGGTTAACCAAAATCAGAAGGAAAGACCATCATCAAGGTAGTAGTAGATCAACTAACAAAGTATGCCCATTTGTTCTCTCATTCTCATCCTTTTAAAGAAATCACAGTACCAACAACATTCATGGAAAGAATTTAAAACTACATAGAATCCCCAAGATTATTGTAAGTGACAGAGACCCAATTTTCACAGGAAAATTTTGGACTAAATTATTTTCTTGTTTTGGTACTCAATTGGATCATAGTTCATCTTACCACCCTCAATCTGATGGGAAAACTGAGATTATGAATAAATTTCTAGAAGGATACCTTAGCTTCTTTGCATCTAATAAATAGACACAATGGGTCAAATGGTTTCCCTTAGCGGAATGGTGGTACAACACATCCTTCCATACTTCATCAAAAATGTCCCCATTTCTAGCACTTTATGGATATCATCCTCCATCCATCACATCACCCTTGAAATGGAATACAAATTTTCAAGCAGTGGAGGACCACATAGGGACAAACTAGAGGTCCTAAAACTGTTGAAGGACAACTTGGTTATGACACAAAATAGGATGAAACAACAAGTAGATCAACATCGCAGGGAAAGGGAATTTGAGGTGGGGGATTGGGTATTTCTAAGGCTAAAACCATACAAAAAAATGTCCCTCAAGCAACAAAAGAAGGACGATAAACTAGCACCCAAATATTATGGCCCCTATAAGGTTTTGCAAAGGATTGGAAGTATGGCTTGCAAATTGGAGTTGCCTCCATCTTCACGTGTACATCTAGTATTCCATGTTTCTTGCTTAAAGAAGGTCATCGACAACAAGATCCCGGTCCAAATTTTTTTACCATAACTTAATGAAGAAGAGTGTTGGCCCTTGACCAAGTTTTGAGAGAACAGTGGTCGTGTTTGACCATTTTTGGGACTTTGACAGGCTGGCCGAAGATGGAGCGCCCAGGCGAAGCGGAGATCATGGGATCTCTCTTGTTTTGCAGGATTTTTGGGCTTTTAGGGTTAATGTAATGGTTATGGGATGTCATCCCATGGGTTTACCCATGTTTAGGCCTTTTTGTAATGTATAAATAAGTAGATAGTACTTAGAGTGAAGACGGTCCTAGTTGGCTTCGTGAAACAATATGTAAAGTTCTAGCTAAGTGCAAGTGATTGTAAGAGGCTTTGTGCTAATAAGGAGTTGGCTTTGTGCCTTGACCTAATTTTGGGAAATAGAATCTGGTGGGTTGTGCGCAGATCTCCTGTCCTGTGTGGAATTGGGCTCTGTGGCTCTGTGCACAGTAGCAGATGGTTGTAAAATATTGAAGAAGACTAATAAAGAAGAAGAAGAAGAAGTTGGTGGACTTAGCCCCACATTGGGGTGAACCATGTATATCTTGTGTTGATGTGCTTTGTGCAATATTTTTTATGTTGTTATGCATTTATTTTCTTAGTACTCTAATATTTATATATGTTAGATATATGTATGGATGCTTAGTATGGTAAATGAATGCTAGATGTGAGTTAATGCCATGTGATAAGCAATTGGAAGTGTGTGATCTGCTCATTACTACGTTGCTCTGTATTTAGGGTTTAATCTGCGATGTGAATGGGATTTAAGAACTAATTCATATTGATTAGATAAGTTCTATGTTAAGTGTTGTGATCAAAGATATGTGTCCCAGCTAGGTTCTATACATTTGATTCCTACAACCCCCTCTGCCTCTACCTCGAGTGAGACTTCATCTACTTCGCAGGTGTTTCCGAAAGGGTCGGTAGTTAGGGTTTTGTTGGTGCGTTGTTGAAGCATTGAAACCTGGGTCTTCCCCTGTGCCAACAAAGAGAAAATCATACTAGATCCAGAAACAATCCTTGAAACGAGAATTGAGTAGTTGAGAAATTGAGCAATTACAAAGCACCTCGTCAAATGGAAGAACCTACTAGTGGAAGAGGAAACATGGCAAGATGAGTTCTTCATGCAGAAGCATCCTTGGTTAGACAAGTGTTGAGGAAAACACTTGTTTGAATGGGATGGGCATGTTAATCCCTAGACAAAGCCCCATGATATGTATAAAACCCCTTATTATGCCCTAGATATTGAATTATTACATTTCTAGTAGGCCCGCTAGAACCCTTCTTTGCACCCTTTCATTCTAATTGTAACCCTTTGTATCCTATATATATATATATATATATATCAAGGATATATAGTATTAGGATAATCTTATCTCATCTCATATTGTGTTTTGAAGTTTATATACTGTAACGGAGGTTTCCCCCTTGAAGTGGACTGAATTTATTGATTTCTTATCATTTTTAAGGTGTTGGGTCATAACACCTACCTTCATAAGACTGTATGGAAACATCGTTATCGACATTTTTATTCATGTTGTCATCTTTCTTGCCAACATCAAGTCATTATTGACCAAATCGGTACATCAAAAGGCCATACCTTACAACCCACTACATGTTATATTATGCCTAATTTCGTGGTACATACATTCTTACAACACATTCACAAATTACACTTTTATGCACAAATAAATACCCAAGTCGATAAGCATGCATACATTTATTTGTACAACCACGAGCTCATAAAATATCCTGTATAATCAAGCATTTTCACCTCTTTTATGAGGACTATGCACACTCGAAAGGACCATTTATCTTTTCCTTAACTAGATAATTCTATCCCCAAATTTAATTTATTACAGTTCAAGTAAACAAACTTTACATTGTTTCCATCAGTCCCCTAAACATGAGGGTTTATACATATGGGGCTTAGTTTCTTTATTAAAAAAAAATTAAAAGTTCCAAGGGATCCATCGGCTCGTACTTACAGAAAATATTACAATCGTCAGTTCACTAATACAATCCTATAATAGGATTCTACCCTTTTGCATCTAGGTTTCACCATTAAGGTTTGTCAGTATATTCCTACTCCTAAAAGAGTAGTTATTAGTTTGAAAAAAGAACATAATTTCCCCTGTTGTAATTCAGCTAGGGTTTCCAAGGTACAATTTCAATCTATTGTCTTCCTCCTCAAGGAACTTGTGAAAATAATAAATAGAATTTTAATGCAAAGAAATTATTTCTAACATGGTTTTGTTAGCCTTGATATATTCATCTTTATAAATATTCTCTATCCCATCTAGGCCTAGTGTTGTAGCCTGCTCTGATACCACTCTATAACAAAAGCAACCCCCTAAGTACCCTTTTAAGGGATGGGGTATTAAAATTTCTCTTTTTCTCAATGATATTAATACCTCTTCTCGAGTGCACCATTGTCTTCTGCTCATTAAGATATTTCCAATGACAGTTGCCTTGCTCCAAACTGAGCTTTGGATAAAAAGTTATGGATTCCCAAAATTCTCGAGCTTCTATTGGCCCAAAGCCACCTTATTTCCACATGGCATCCATGTGGTCTCTTAATACTTGTGCCATCCAATGTGGAGTCTTCCACTTGACACATTAAGTTCGTGCTCCCAATCCCTTGACCTATCTTCGTCATTGTCGAGATTTTA
Organism: Picea sitchensis; assembly: GCA_010110895.2. NCBI lineage: Eukaryota > Viridiplantae > Streptophyta > Pinopsida > Pinales > Pinaceae > Picea > Picea sitchensis. The sequence continues at coordinate 5,544 of SNQJ01S0187781.1, read as the reverse complement.
CTCCCAAGGAGCCTCAAACACCCCCACACTATACGTTTTGATGACAATCCCATATCAGGACTACGCCAAAACCAACCGTCTTTGGGCCAAGCATCCTACATATCTGGTTGTGTCAACGATGCCAACTAACATAGGGGTTATCGTCAACACATGTTGGCCCTTGACCATGTTTTGAGGAAACTTTGGTTAGATTTGGCCCACTTTTGGACTTTGACACGTTGGTCGAAGAAGGAGCGCCCAGGTGGAGCTGAGATCATGGATCTCACCGATTTTGAGGGTTATGTGGACCTGGTAAAGGGTTCTCTAGGGTTTTTGTAGAGGGTTTATGGGATGTCGACCCATGGGGTTTTCCCATGTTTAGGCCTTATTGTAAGGGCTTGTAAAATATAAATAAAGAAGAATGTATTGTAGAAATAGCTAAATGCAAATAGTTCGAGTTGCTTTGTGCAAAGGAATGTATGTGCGTTAAGGCTTTGTGCTTAATAGAGAGTTGGATCTATGCATTGACCTAGTTGTGGAAGGAGGATCTAGTGCTTAGTGCATAGATCTCCAGGATTTTGCAAAGCTCGACTCTGTGGCTTGGTGCAGAAGAGTGAATGAATGTAAGATTCTGGCGAATAATAAAGAGGTGAAGTGGTTTGTGGATGTAGCCCCACACTCGGGTGAACTATGTATATCTTGTGTCTTATGGTTTTCTTTGTGTTGTGTTATTTATGTTATGAATCTTCTTAAGTGATTTGATTATGATGTGTAATAGATAGATCCTTTGTTGTTTAAGTACTTTAATTGTGTTAAGGGTAAATGAATGCTAGATTTAACTTATAACGCTAAGTGCTCAGGGTATATTTTCATTTGTTGTTACTACACCGATCTATCTTTGATTATGTTCTGCGGCGTTAATAGGGTTAATAAACTAATGCCTATCACTTCCTAGGCATTAATAAAATATTATGTGAAGTACTCTTATCACAGATTCGTGTCCCAGCCTAGTTACAGACACTTGTGTCCTATAACCCCCCCTGTTTCTACCTCGGGTGAGACTTCGACTACATCGTAGGTGTTTCCGAAAGGGCCAGTAGTCAGGGTTTTGTTGGTGCGATGTTAAGCATTGAACCCTGGGTCTGCCCTTATCCCAACAAGTGGTTCCATTGCCAGGACCTAAAACTATGATTGTTGGGAACTTAAGTAAATAAAAAGAGGAGCTATATGCGTAAATATGTTGTTGAAGTGCACAGTACTCTACTTGACTTGCGAAGATTTGTGCTAAGAAAGTAATTTGATCTGAAGAAAAGAGGTAAGATTCAAACGAATCAAGCTTTGTTCTTTGACAAGAGAAAGATAAGTGAATTTTTTTTTTTTTTAAGTATGAACTTAAGTATGTTTAATAGATTATGTCCTAGTCTAAAGGATAGGCTGCAGTTGAAAGAAAAAGTTGGTTTGAGTAAATTTAATGGAAATGAAGAAAGATATGTTCTTCCTATGCATAAAAATAGTTTTTGGATTAATAAGTGGATGTAGGAACCTAGAAAGAATTTTTGCAGATTGCAAGTCCAAAACTATGGTCCTAGGGGAAGTGCACGGCACAGAAAAGGTTGGGGAACATTTAAAAGAAAAAGAAGATTGAATTTGTGTTATAATTGTGGAAGGCCGAGACATCTTGCTAAGGAATGTCCTAAGGTAGGATCTATTTGTATTTATTGTAAGGTTGTTGGTCATGAGGTTGAGGATTGTCCAAGGATTATTGCTAAAGTTGAAGGGATGAACATAAGACAAGAAAACTATGAAAAAAATCAAGAGACTAAGGGCATGATAGAAAGTCATAAAGAGAAAGGGTCAGATGAAGTTCAGACTAGGTTATTACAATTGAAAGAAACGATGGATGTTCATAAAGATGTCAGTTTACCAGAAATCTTGAAAGCAAAATAGCGCATAAGTGCAAGAATAGAATATTTCGACATAGACTGTGTCTTGGATGAAGAAACACAAGTGAATATTATGATAGAAGAAACTTGGGAAATTTTGGGAAAGCCTACTGTGGTAACTTCGTTGGGAAGGATAGGCTTTTTTAAGGGAAAGATGACAACCATATGTGGAAGAGTTACTATTGTACCGATTATTTTTCATGGAACATCGACTGAAGAATAATTTGAAGTCATTAGGTTTGTTGGGGACAACGCCCCTTTTCCACTATTTCTAGGTAAGACTTGGATTGAGAAGGATCATATCAGAAGGAAAGTAGAGGAAGAAGCTACAGAAAAGAAAAAAGCAAGAATTAAGGGATTTCATAGCTAGGAAAATAGACCGACTAATAGAAGAATGAGAGGATAAGTCGAAGAAACAGAACAAAGTAACAACGCAAGAGGGACAGAAAGAAAGAGAATTAGATATCAAGTTTGAAAGAATGCAAGAAGGCTTGAAGAACCTACCTATTCAAGAATGATGTATTCCCACTCAGGAAGTTTTAAGAAAAGGCATATTATCTTCAGAATCCTTGAGGGCACCTCAACAGTGTAAAGCCACTGCGCTAGGGGGAAGATAAGAATAAGAATGGAAAGAGGATTCCAGAAACAGTTAGAGAGACTCAGATCACAGGGAATACGGAAAGGAAGCTCAATAAAAAAAAGGTTAAGTTGGAAAATCTACAAGAAGTTACAGAAACCAGATGGAAGACTTCGCAGACTGGAAGCTCGTAGGAGGTAGGATCGCATGATTTGAACCTTGATGGACCAGTAGGTCCATGCATAATTCGACTTCGCCATGGCGAAGTTAGATGACCGTTTGAGGCGCCCCAACCGTTAGAATGACGCTCTAGAATGGTTAGAAAATGCATTTATGGGCTTATGGACCGCTTTTGGACGTTGAGATCACGCCATAACGGATAGATATACATTGATGTAAGAATTTCCTGGCCATTGGAAGTTCTATCACGATACCCCTCTTATTTAACTCATCATTCGTTGTGCTGGGACCACTTTTTGCTACCCATGATTGAATAGTTAAGAAGATATTTGTCCAAGTGTAGAGTTGTGCTATCTGAAACTAGACCTCGCCTGTCTGTTTGTCTACCCCGCATGTCTATTAAAAGCTAGAATGTCGGGCAAACCTAGCAAATTGGAGAAGTCTGTCGAGGAATTTCTTAAGAAGCTAATGGCCAACAGACCGATATCTGAAGGTATCCAGGCGTCGTTGACTAGGGGACTGCAGGCTTCCGCTTCGACCAGACATTGTTTCGATCGTGTCAACCTCCTAATTGAATAGAGAAGCAAGCATTGTGGTGATCTGGCTAACGTGAAGCATATCCCGTCGATCTTACATGAATATATTCCACCTTTGGATGGCGTTGTTAATCACGATAGTATCCTTCGATATTTTGAGTACTATGTGTTCACTACATACATTCCGAAAGGAATTCGCATAGTCAGGAGTCAGTCATGACAGATCCCGTAGCTTAAGAACAATGACTTCAACTTAGTATATCAGAAGAACTATGCCATGTTAGCTCCTTATCTCTACTTAAAGAAGAAAACCGGAAAGAAACCTCGCCTCATGTCACAGCCATGGATTAAGGGGTTGGCGCAGTCCACCATGTTGAACGTGATGAAGATCCCTCATTTTGGCCGCCACCAGGAAGTTAACGCTTGCGTTAAACTCCTTATGTCATGCTATCATGGTGGATACCTATGGCTCGACAGAAGGGTTAATGTGGATCTAACATTGATCCACCAGATCACAGGTTTAAGTGTGACGGGTCCTGAACCACAACAGGTTTATCCAGGGAAGGCCTCAAACCGATCTTTGGTGTAGTGCATCAAACAAGCTTATGGAGAGGTAGAAAAAGGAAAGTGAGGTTACAAGGTATCTGTTATAACCCTATAATTCATAGTATCATCTTGTGACTGGAAATTTTTTCACTCTGGGTGTATTTTGGTTTGCAAATAATATTTCATCTCTACA
>SNQJ01S0187780.1:6677-18426 GCA_010110895.2 Picea sitchensis | reverse complement strand
ATCTAGGATACATTGTTCTTGACTCATCTTTAATTTTTTAACATTTCAAGTTAAAACACTAATAATACACCATTACATCTTAGAATGTATTATTAATAGGAAATATTATGAGAATTAGAAATAAATATATAAATCATTAACCACATGACAAAGGAAATGATAAATCAAACAACCTTCCACATTTTCTTCATAAAATTATGTCTCTCAAAAAACATAAATTAAAACAATGTTATCATTATGCAAACCTACATCCCCTCTCTTTCTCCCTTTTCTTCAATAACATAGTTCAACACCCCTAACCTCTTTTCCCCTTGAAATATTTTTTTATGAGCATAACCTCTTTTCCCCTTGAAATATTTTTTTATGAGCATAACCTCTTTTCCCCTTGAAATATTTTTTATGGGCATATATTGAAGTGTAAATAGCCCATCCTCGTACTTATTCTTTATGGTTTTGATTCATTTTTATTTCCTTAAACCAATATGATAGAGATCTTATGTTCTTCACCCGATTTTTTTTTTTTGACATAAGTTGAATTGACGCACGAAAATCCCATGCTCCATTCCAAAATATTTTTATTATTTTATGAATAGTGTGGATGGAGGAGGTATGTTTCATTTCCCATCCTTGCATCGCATTCACACCCAAATACCTATGCCTCATTCTTCCAATCCTCCTTTCCTTCTATCTCCTCTTCTTGAGTTTGTTTTCAGGAGCATGATGGTGTTCGTCACTTCCCATTCATGTGTTTCCTCCACCCTACTCTCTATTAACTTCCCAAACATTATAAACAATCGAAGTATTAAGAATTTGGTGGTAGGATAAGGGTAAACTAGAAATTAAGTTGAAGTTAATGGCATCATGGTAGGTGGAAAGGTGGAAACCAAGGTAGATGACCTTAATTTGTTTTGGTTGTAAGTTTCTATCTCTAAGGTTATTACATATAATTTAATAAGATGTATATTTTTAAGAGTTTATATATTACAACATGATATCAAAGTTCATGTATATCTTTAAGAGTTTTTATATTACAACATGATATCAAAGCTATGTGTTTCGATCATGGGACATCCATCATATTTTCTCTTTATTAGTTATGAGGATGTTTCTAATCTATATTTTGGCCATTTGAATGACAAGATATAAAGGATGAGAAGAAAAGTAAATTTTCTATTCTAACTTTTTTTTTGGTGTTTTTATATGTATGACTCCAAATAAACAACATGCAATTGTTGGAAATATTATTCTTTATATGTTATTGTTGGAGATATTGTTATTAAATTGAAAGATGATATGACCTAACTTTGCAAATTGTTGAAGTATTTGTGAAGGAGTTGGAATGACAAGTGTTATGGACTTTGGGAACAAATTTTTCAAGGGCATTGATGGGTATGTAATATGGAAATTTTGAAAATTTAGTTGTTGAATGTGGATATTTATTCGCTAAAAATTATAAGTGGACATGAATTTTAAGGCAACTTTGGATAAATAATATTGATTTTGCAATTGAAAGGCTCAAAATATATGTTAAAAGCTTAATGTATTGAGGGGAGTGTTAAAAGTACTAACATAATTAAATATCTTTTAAATAATATGATGAATCTAGATTCCGATTCAAAAAGTCGATGACAAAAATGACACCAAGTGTGGATTATTCGGCAAATAACTTCGAAACTCCTCACCACAAAAATCTAAAAAGAGTAGTATATTGTTACTTTGGTTAAAAATATATATTAAAAAAAATAAGTGATGTGAGTTAGTTATATGAAAAGTTTGTATAACATAGAATCATAAAGACTTTTAATATATTGATACATGCTTCATATCATAGAATTTTTGGATACCCTTTAAGGCTATGGAATATTTTTTGTATAGTCTTTGAGAGATTTAATTTAATATTTTATATGTCTAATATCAATGTTGTTTGGTGAATGCATCTACATATAAATGTAATTTGGTTTGCATATGTTTCATTTTATTTATTTTATATCACCACATTGATGACCAAAACTCATCATGATCAACATCATAAGGAGATCACCCATCACTTCTCAAATTAGACCCTTATGAATTTATCCTCGAAAGGAGACTTTCCTTGTAGCTCTTCTAAATGCAAACTAAATGCAATCAAAACTAAAATGCAATAAAAGAGGAAAACAACCTATCCTTGTAGTTCTTCTAAATGAAAACTAAAATGCAACAAAAAAGGAAAGAAACCTATCTTGACTGATAAAGAAAGTAGTTTCTCCATCCAGTAAGAGAAATATGAAAAGACTAAGATTGAATTCAAAATAAAATGTACTCTTGTATTATTAAATTAATTTAATTAATATAGGAATATAATAAAACAATAATAATAAATGTATAATCAACTAATAAACAATTATCAGCTAATACATATAAATTCTCTTGAATCCAACATACAATTTTGATCTCACTCTAAACCAGTGAGAAAAGATAATTTTTCATAAATTTAAAATAAACATAAATTGTAAGAAATTAACAACAATGTAAGATCAAATAAAACAAATTGATTTATAATAAATCTAAAATCAAAATTGAATAAAAAGAAAAAGACAACAATCAACTCTCAAATTATACAACATATCTAAAATCAAAATTGAACATATCTAAAATCAAAATTGAATAAAAAGAAAATACAACAATATACAACAGTCATAAGAATTTCTCATTACAATCTCTTAAACATCAAAGAATGGTTCATGAACAAAACCTAACAACAACTAAATTAAAACTAACAACTAGTAATAAGGAGAAAACCACTACCAAAAAGTAAAATACAATTAACCAGAAACCAATAACAATTGATTGTATGTCCCAATACTATTTACATATAAAACATATAAATTTTTTTACAAACATTTGCCATTATAATCACCCTTTAGTATCAACATCACTATTTACATATAAAACATAGAAAAGTTTTGACAAACATTTGCCATTATAATCACCCTTTAGTATCAACATCTAACCAAGAAAAAATGGTTCATGAACAAAAGCTAACAACAACTAAATTAAAACTACCAACTAGTAATAAGGAGAAAACCACTACCAAAAAGTAAAATACAATTAACCAGAAACCAATAACAATGGATTGTATGTCCCAATACTATTTACATATAAAACATAGAAAAGTTTTGACAAACATTTTCCATTATAATCACCCTTTAGTATCAACATCACTATTTACATATAAAACATAGAAAAGTTTTGACAAACATTTGCCATTATAATCACCCTTTAGTATCAACATCTAACCAAAAAACATCTAACCAAAAAAAAATTAGAAATTTTTCTTTCCAAAAGTTAATTTTCTATATTTTTTTCTAAAAAAATATTATCCAATTTCCATTTTATTAATTCAAATTTTATAAAATAAAAATATTTTATTTAAAATTAACAATTGTTTTTGAAACTATATAAAAGTTTTATAAATTTTAATATTTTTATAAAAATATTAAAATGTTTTTTTTCAAACAAATGATTATTCAATTACTATCTTATTAACCTAAATTTTATAAAATAAAAATATTTTACTCTTAAAATTAACAATTTTTTTTAAAACCATATAAAATATTTATAAATTTTAATATTTTTATAAAAATATTACAAAACATTATTCAATTACTATCTTATTAACCTAAATTTTATAAAATAAAAATATTTTACTCTTAAAATTAACAATTTTTTTTAAAACTATATAAAATCTTTATAAATTTTAATATTTTTATAAAAATATTACAAAACATTTTATTGTTTATATATTAAAAATTAGTGAAATTAATCCATATTTCTACTCTTTAAATATGCACACCTTAAAAATTTCGAAACCCTAAAAAACAAAAAAATTCGAAACCCTTAAAAACAAAACACCTTAAAAATTTCGAAACCCTAAAAAACAAAAAGTTTCGAAACCCTTAAAAACAAAACAGCGAGCTTCATCCCAGTTTTACAGTTGCAAAAAACAAAACAGCGCTCTTCATCCCACTTTTCCAGTTGCAAGTACGTGACTGTAAACGCGTATACTCAGGAATTCTAAAAGTTACATGATACCAACATCATAAACAAGTTGAAAAGAGAGAAATCAAGATGATAAACAAGATCTTAAACATATTAAAAGTAATGCACCACAAGCTAAAAACAATTCTGGATTATATACCATATTCAGAGGTACAATATAAGAAAATAAACAGCACTTTAATGAAACTAGAAGGCAGCCTCCCATATAAGTAAACAACAACTAAGCTGAAACGAACTCCAGGATGAGGAGAGAAAAACGTATTGGCTGATCTGGAGCTGCAGCTGGAAGTGACATTCAGACTACATAGTCATATAATGTTACGATCTGGAGCTGCAGCTGCAGCTGGAAGTGATAGAAAAGAAGTTTACGAATAGCCCTCACCCGTGGAAATATACTCGTATTATGCTATTAGATAGAAGATATTTATTTTTACATACATATTGCAAAACGAACGGGCTTTGGCCAAAAGAGGGAAGAGGTAAAATCAGGTCACAAGTTTACTATGTCCAGAGTGGCTCCCAGACCTCATCAACATGCATGTCTTCACTCTCTTGCAGTAACTCATCGTAAAAAAGAGGATCCCAACCTTCATCACCTCTTGTAATGAGCGTTGCAAGATTAGCATATTGCAGATTAATGTTCGACAGCTCTGCTTCTGTAGAAGCCAATTGGGATTGCAACTCCGCTACCTTTTTCTGTAAATCATTGATAACTCCTAAAGAAGAATGGACAGGATCTTGAAGTCTTTGGTTTGCTTCGTACACCATGCTCTTTACTGCATCACCTCTGTGCTCGGCCGGAAGATCCTGTAACGGATCATCACAACATCAGACCATCCCATGTTTGGGGAAGCTTAATATTTAATATTAATAAACTAAAATGAAAGAAACCCTCAACACAAATTTTAAATTTTCTTTTTAATCCCTCTGACATCTATGGTCTATACAAATACTGAATCGAAAGCTAGAGAATCCGTATGATCAGAACTTTAACTCCATTGCACTTTCAACCATACCTAGAGACTGCAGGATCGATCACGAGCCAAGTTTTTCTATTTCTTTATGTAACTAACCAAAACATATCGGTTGTAATCCTGACATTAATTTTGTAATTCGAGTTTTACAAGCAATACTTTTCATATAGCCTTCATTTGGACTTCATTCTAAGTTTGTCTAGTAACACCAATAATTTTGCATTTCAACTAGGCAGTAATGAAATAGAACTCAATAAACCTGTAATAATTTGATGACATAGGCATTTCCGAAAACTCTGTTGACTAACAAGAACTTTTGGGGATCGTCCTGTGGGAAAAACGGTGCGAGCACGCATTTCTCTGAACATTTCTTTTTCTTGATTTTGCAACCAGCGCAAYGAGATATCAGTGTCGTCGAAACAGTGTTGTCCATCTGCAAAACACTTCCACAAGAAGTCTCTTCTGTTAGCAGCAGGTTTCACATAATTGTTCTCGCTCAAAATAAATTCATACTTCCTCGAGTATTGCTTACCTTTCCGTCGCTGTGTATAGTTTCTGTTTTCATACAGAGAAAATAGAAGAAACTTTATAGCGAACAAACTATGCGAAACGTGTTAATTATAGGAAATAGCTGGGCCATCCTAAACCTAATTTTAGATTTGGGTTAGAGGAGGATCTAGTCACAAAGTCAACTGTTAATTTTGCTTGATTGATTAAATTTTATGATATAGATTCTACTAATCACCATTATAATTTTGTAATTTAGTTCTTACATTTTTTAATATGATTGGCGTGAAAAGAAGTAGTGAAAAAAATGATCACTGTATTCATTTTTTGAATATGATTGGCGTGAAATTTTTGAGAAGTAGTGAAAAGAATGACCACTGTATTCATTTTTTGTATACGATTGGCGTAGAAATGTGAAGTATAATCATATTTGTGATTTAGTTTCGTTCGTTCTAAATCATTCAATTTTTTGCGTTATAAAAATACGTTTTAAAGACTTTTGTGCAATTTAAGTTATTTTTTTTTTTAAATAATTAAAATTAATTTTTTTTTGGTTAATTATGTTTATGGAATTTAATCAATTTATAATGTTTTTAATTTTAAAAAATTATTTGATTTTTAATATAAATAAATAAATAATTAAATTATTTAAACTTTTTTCTTATTTTAATTCCAAATTATACTTTTTCAAAAAAATGTATTTAAATTTTAATAAAAAAACTCAATAATTAAATTATTTAATTTTTTTTTTTATCATTTTAATTCCAAATTATACTTTGTCCAATCTGAGTGGTCTACAACTTTCCAAAAAACAAAATTCAAACTGGTATATATGTATTCCAACTTAAAATTCAAACTAGTCTTAAAAGTTACACTGTTTTAATGGGCTACCTTGGGAATGATTATAATAGGTGAAAAGCCCGTCAAAACTACTTATATACGTTAAGTAAAAAAATCTCATTTTACTTACTTTTTTCTGAAATGACATATTTTAATTATAAGAACAAGCTAAAGCACTCGCACACCCTCCAGTAAGTTTACATAGATTTGAGTAAAATTTATTTTATTATCTTCGAAAGCAGTATATCGCAGTGTGCTAAATCAAACTATAATTTATATAACATTTATTACTCTATCATCTATGGTGAACCAGCTACTTTTTGGGAACAACTAAAGTTTGGAAAATAATATGTATTTAGTATGTTGAATAAATTATAATATATCTTGTTAGATCTATAAATATTTAAATTCAATTCAATTGTATATATCTGAGCTTATTTAGATCAAACTATATATATTTTAACATTTATTACCTTATCACGTTACCACATAAAATGTATATTGATTACCTTACAACACTACTTTCTATATCATCTAGTAGCTGTCTTGCGGCTGACTACGATGTCCGTTTAAAAAAAGGCGATGGGTCTGTCTCCCGTTGGAATTCGAACTCTGCCCACTGAGACTTTATTGTTAAAGAGTACAGATGAAATGGCGAATTTTACGGCCGTGAATGTGAGATTCAGATAAAGCTACAGTCATAACTTTTAAGCTTGTGTTTTCTAGAAATAATCAATAGTGAAAATAAAACTCTTCTCCAATAACGGCACACATTTTAATATATACACATGCCAATTAAATTCTACTCTCTCTATGGAGTACTCTTTTACATTTTAATATAAATATCTATGTACCATTCAGTGATACAAGGCTCGTCCATGGAGAATGTAAAATTTAATGATACAAGACTCTTCCATGGAGAGTGTAAAATTGATTGTGTGTATATATATAAGGATGCAGTCGAATGGACTTTCAGGCTCCTTTTGAGTTCCAAAACCTTTTCCATAGGTTTTTGTTTTCTTCCCCGTGCTCGGAACAATGACTGAGGATCCTCAACCTTTCACAAAATACTTCTAAGAGACCTTGTGTCAATCAGTGGGAAAATCTGATGATACTTGAGGAATTCGGGACTTTCTTGCCTCATTTGATGCACGCATGTGTTGACCCGAACCTCTTGGGCATTTTCTCTAAGCCTATGTGCCCTCAAATTTACCTTTTAGGCTCTATCCTTTTTTCCCCCTGATGACGATAGCATATGACCGTGGGCTATGACCAGGCGCCAACTCAAAAGGAACTTCAGAGCTTTAGGCTCTGAGTGTTTTCAATTGATAACACGCCAATTCTCCTGAAGTCCAAACTGGTAAAGTTCCAAATTGACGTGAGAGGGATCAATGGTCCCCACTCGCTTTCCAAATCAAAGGTCATGATCTCTTCGGGCTCCGGGCTTCAGCGAAATACAAAACACCTTTCCACAAAACCTTCGGAGTAATAAACTTCCAAAGTTCAGAATATAATACCATGCGTCCTTAGAGAATCAATGACCCTGATCCACTTCATCTTTGGCAGCTTCACGCCCAAGCACCCCTTGCTGCGAATCCTATGGATTGTCAAACCTCTGAAGTGACAGATATGGTGACACCTGTCCACTATGGAGGACGACTGAAACGAACTCTAAACTGCATGATCTGATGCCATGTTCTCTTAGCGATCAATGGCCAGGATCCGCATTGGCTCCCTGATCTTTGGAATTTTTTCTTGCTCCTCGTCAGAAATCTCCTGGAGTGTTATGGCTCCGGAGTTTCAAATATTTCGCCACCTATCCCTCCTGATGATGGACGATCCCGATCCAATTCGAGACTTTGAGACTTCGACTAGTCCGCTCTCCTATGCACTTAAGAAGATTAATTCTCATGCACTTACCTGGATCCAACGGTTGTTGGTCCTCTGTGCTTAGATCCTATGGTTGGGATATGTCTTCTTCTCTATGTGCTCCTCCGCTTGCCTGGACACAAATCTAATGCTATAGATTTCTCCTGACGGCTGATCCAACGATGCCTGTAGTGTATCCTCCGCTATCTGAACTCTTCCCTTCTGATGAGGGACTTTGAAAAAGATTCAAAGGTTGTGACCTTTGATCCCCTATGAGCCTGACTAATGGGTATCGACTTGTGCTACACCTCCTGAGCTTTGAAACTTGAAGTAAGCTCGCCTCTGCACGCACCTGCGTTGCTTCTCTCCTGAGCTTGAATGCTTTAAAACTCAAAGGGGCTCGGGAGTCGGCCCTTTGAACTTTCCTCTGCAAGTCCAAATGACTTGGCTTATGTCTGCGCTATTGAAAGCACTATTTCTCTTGAGCTTTATCTCGCTCGAAACTTGAAGGGTTCAGGCCTTCTGACTTGCCAGAAAATTCTCATACCCTCCTCACACTCCACGCTCGTCCTCTTGAGCTTGTAAAGTTTAAAACAATTTACTTATGGCATAGTCCTTGCGCTCAGCTATGTGTAGACTTGCACTTATCCTCAAAGTGTTCAGTAACTCTGGTGTTTCTTCTAAGCTTATGAACTTGCTCAGAATTCAAAGGGTTCAGTCCCTTCTCTCCTCAAAGGGATTCTCATGCACTCCTTGATGAGCTAACATAGTATTAAANTTTGAAACTTGAAGTAAGCTCGCCTCTGCACGCACCTGCGTTGCTTCTCTCCTGAGCTTGAATGCTTTAAAACTCAAAGGGGCTCGGGAGTCGGCCCTTTGAACTTTCCTCTGCAAGTCCAAATGACTTGGCTTATGTCTGCGTTATTGAAAGCACTATTTCTCTTGAGCTTTATCTCGCTCGAACCTTGAAGGGTTCAGGCCTTCTGACTTGCCAAAAAATTCTCATACCCTCCTCACACTCCACGCTCGTCCTCTTGAGCTTGTAAAGTTTAAAACAATTTACTTATGGCATAGTCCTTGCGCTCAGCTATGTGCAGACTTGCACTTATCCTCAAAGTGTTCAGTAACTCTGGTGTTTCTTCTAAGCTTATGAACTTGCTCAGAATTCAAAGGGTTCAGTCCCTTCTCTCCTCAAAGGGATTCTCATGCACTCCTTGATGAGCTAACATAGTATTAAACAACGTTGTTTCTCCTCAATCTCTCCAACACTTCAGAAAGGTTTTGGAACTGTGCACTCCTTGCACCTTCTCAAAGCATTCCTTGTTGAGCCTTCCTTCAGAGTATTCAACAACTCTAAAGTACTTCCTCCTTCAACTGGGTACCCGAGTGTTCAACAAATCTGGGGTTTCTTCTCTAACACTCTTCTCTACGAACTCGAAACTGATTTCTCTTGTGCACTCCTTGCACTCGCTCAAAGCAATCCTTGTTGAGCTGACATAGTATTCAGTAAGCTTAGCTATGCTTTCTCTCCACAGGCTTTCCTATAGAGTGTTCAATAACTTTGAGGATCCTTCTGAGTTTAAGATTATTTTTGTGTGCCCTCCTGGCACGTTCTCTTCTAAACTCAAAGAAGAATTCATATGTGCACTCCTTGCACTCTCTACAAAGGTTTCAACGCTCTATCGTGCACTCCTAGCACTATCCTAAAGAACCCAAAACTCTCAAACATCTCACAAACAAATAGTGAATTCTATGTAACTCCTGTAGATTGAAACCTATTCATATATCTACAACATTCACATAAACACACACAATAACCATTCAAATACATTCAAAAACCACCCATATAACATAGAGAATCAGATGTAGGAAAAATTGTTTGTTTTGTATTTATATCTGAATGCTTGATTACAATATGCACAGGCTGAACTGCAACAAAGTCTCAACTCTCTTCTCTCCTTGGTGTACAATGATTTTCAATCTAACTTCCGCAATGTTCAGGAGCCTCTCAACAACTTTCAACAACAACCTACTGGTCGTATATTACATTCTTTTATACAAGAGGGAGCTCAACGAGCTTTCCCTCCAAGCCACCTGAGTGCTATCCTATCACCATTAAAACACCTATCTACTGAGGCTTATTACATTGAATAAACATGTACATCTCAGATCTGAGGCGATGCTTAAGACCTATACAACTCGAGCCTATTAAAGGTGATTTAACCCTCGGCCTATACAAAGGCACAAATTGGCTCTACGCAAGCCTTACATCAATTAATTACAATTAATTACATTGAATTTTTAAAATTCAAGGAAAAATGAGAGGGTTGGCGCCTCTCTCCCTTCTTGAATGCGCGTTGTTGTGTTGGCTCGTTGGTGCATGCTAAGGTGGAAATATGCTCCTACATTACTAGTCCTAGTATACTTATCATGAGTGAGAAGGAGCTCTTGAAAGAAGTCAAGAAAGACCAAGAAATGCAGTTTGTTGTTATAGGTAAGCCGAGAGTCATCCTTACAAGCCATTGTTTGAATGATTTTCCTATGAAAGTTTAAGAGGTATTGGATGAGTTTGTTGTCATTATGGTGGATGAGTTACCTCATATTATACTGCCCATCAGGATTATCAATCACCATATTGACCTTATTCTAGGAGCAAGTTTTCCGAAAAAAGAAGCATACAGATTGACCCCTTAAGAAAATGAAGAGGTCAAGGAGCAGGTCCAAGATTTGTTGGATAAAGGTTTGATCAGAGAAAGCTTGAGCCCATGTGGAGTACCAACTGTGTTGAGTCTGAAAAAGGATGGAGGTTGGAGAATGTGCACAGATTTTGGAGCCATCAACAAGATAACCATCAGGTATAGATTTCCTTTACCCATAACAGATGATTTAATGGATTGTCCGAGTCGAGCTAGTTATTTTTCCAAGATAGACCTGAAGAGTGGTTATCATCAGATAAGAATGAGAGATGGAGATTAATGGAAATCAACATTCAAAACAAATGAAGGATTGTATAAGTGGCTTGTTATGCCATTTGGCTTAACAAATGCACCAAGTATGTTTATGAGGTTGATGAATGAAGTGCTCAAATATTTTATTGGGAAGTTTGTGATTGTTTATTTAGATGATATTCTAGTTTTCAGTAAGATTGAAGAGGAGCATTTAAGACATTTGAAGATGGTGTTGAGAAGGTTGCAACAAGAAAAGTTGGTGGTGAATTTGAAGAAATGTTATTTTATGAAGAAAAAACTTTTGTATTTGGGATTCGTGTTCTATTGAAATGAATTTAAGATGGATCTAGAAAAGGCAAGGGATATAAGAGAGTGCCCTTCTCCAAGAAGTGTGTTTGAAGTAAGAATCTTTCATGGGTTAGCGAACTTTTACAGAAAGTTCATTAGGAATTTCAACAGTATTTTTGCACCCAAATTAAATACTATAAAGAAGGAGCGTGGTTCTTTTGACTGGACAAAAGAAGCCGAGAAAGGATTTAGAGCGTTGAAATAAAAGATATCAAAACAACC
>SNQJ01S0187779.1:0-14025 GCA_010110895.2 Picea sitchensis | reverse complement strand
TTTGTTCCCACGTGGTTTTCCCTCTTTCCTTGTTTTTATTCAGTTTTCATTAGTTTCATTGTACATGAGTGCCTAAAATGGCCTAATAGTTGGGACTCATTTTTTACTCCATAGTGATGTTCAGGGGGGGGTGTTGGAGAAATTTCTATTTCGGACACACTAGTTCAGTGGGAGTTAATTGACCAATTCTATTTTAGACTTTCTAATCTTAAACCATCACTATTATGCATGCATTCCTAATTATAGGATGTCATTTCCTATATGAGTGAAGATCACTCACTCATTGATAAGATCATAATATGCATTGATTCTCATTCTTCATAGTGTATCTCTCTTCATTTTCTTGATAAGCTTTGTTTGTGCATGCTTTAGCTAGATCTCCTATACATATTTCCATGAAACACTGACACATCTACCCAACCTTTAATTCTTATTCCCTCTTTTTCTAGAGTTTATTATATCTCAATTCCCTTAAGTTATTTAATATTTTAATTAGTCTCTTATTTAGACTTAGACTCTTTGTTATTTTTTCCAATTCATATTTTAATAATTAATTGCATGTTCTTTCTAACAATGTCTAAGTATTTTATTTTACTTTCTAGGCCTTCTAGATTTTTGTTGATTCAATATTTGATTATGCGGCGTGCCCTTCAATATGCACCTTCATGCTCCAAGGGTGCCACTCCCCATTGACTAGTTTGGAAGTTTCTTCGACACTTGGAGTCAACACTCCACTTGGTTGACCTTGTGAGAGATTAAGGGTTTTCTAAGGAATAAGTATTCTACCTTATTGCATGCCCCTTAGAATTCTCTGTAAGCGGTTGTCTCATTCTTCCCTCACGACATCGTCGACCTTTCGAACTAGGTAATCGTTAACCTACAATTCAGGTCACGGCGGGAGTGCTAGTAGGATGTGACAGGGACATTGCCACACCTCTCCCTCATCTGTCTGGTATTTTTGTATGACCCCTCCATATCTGATTTGGATTAGAAAACGTCACCAAGCCTGCATCCACTGACAAGAATAATGTCAATAATCCATATACATAATATTTGTACTGAATCATCATATATCACATGCGTATAAATCAAATACTCAAACAAGAATATAAATCCACTCCTTGACTCAATCTGGAGTCCAAAGAAGTATGTTGATGCCATCGACATCCTCAACCTGTCATGTATCCTGCACACTCAGGAGAACTCAATAATACTTGTCAATATACATACATCTAAAAATTAACATATAAATTGCAATGACATCATAATATAACTCATAATCAAGTAGAAATCATAATGTACCATCATTGGATCACTTGCTCGCAAGTGTCCTCAAAGAATAAGTTGGTGTAAAATGTGATCAATGGAAATGGATGTTATATACACCCCCTCTTGTTTTAAATTGCATCCCAAAGTTTGTATCATCTAATAATGAAAGTAATAAATGCATCTTTCATAGATCTACATATCTAATATATCAAACAAATAAAGAAACTATTGACGCATATCATATGCGTACTCCCATGTAGCCGAGTGTGGACTATAATTGTCCCACTGGACCTTGACCTGATCGACTATTTGACTTCATAGTTGTCGAGTACGATGGTCCAGTATGCGGATCGGCTCCACTATGAGAGAACCCTCGTCCGATACCTGGAAAGAATTCATTTCAATAACATGTGATAGATCTAAAATGTAATGACGTAAAACTGAAACATGAAATACATCATGCATACGCCTCAAATAATCAGGTAAGGCCAGTCGGTAAGCCATGATTCATTTATTTTCCACAACTTTGAAAGGTCCCATAAACCATGGATAAAGTTTAGCACCCTTTCCAAACTTGATAGAACTCTTATGCATCTTCACCCGCAAAAATACTTTATCACTAATCTGATAACTACGGTCTATATTATGCGCATCCGCGTAACTCTTCTATCGTTCTTGTGCTTCTTTAATACTTTGTCTTATAGTTTGCATCTTCTCTTCCATTTATTGGATTACTTCTGGTCCTACCAAAACTCTATCCTTGAGTCGATCCCAACTCAAAGGTGTCTGACACAGTCGTCCATAAAGAAACTCAAAAGGTGTCATCTTTATCGTACTCCGATAATTGTTGTTGTATGCAAACTCTACCAATGGAAAGAAACCTTCCCAACACTTATGTTGCTCCATCACGTACATCCTAAGCATATCCTCTATGATTTGATTCATTCTTTCATTTTTTCCATCTTTTTCGGGGTGATATGTTGTGCTAAAATTCAGTTGCATTCCCAATGCCTCTTGGAAACTAGTCCAAAATCGTCCAGTGAACATTGATCCTCGATCAGATATGATCTTCCTTGGTACACCGTGAAATCTCACAATCTCGCCAACAAAAAATCTAGCTATGTTCGACGCCTGATACATCGTACGAAATGGAATAAAATGTGTGCCCTTTGTCAAAGTCTCAATGACTACAAAAATGAAATCATAACTCCTTTATGTCAGTGGAAATCCAACAATTAAATCCATCGAATTGACTTTCCATTTCAATTCAGGAATCACATGTGGTTACAATAATCTTGTTGGATTTCTATGTTCAACCTTCACTTGCTAACATTCAAGACATCTCACCACATAATATACTATATCAGCCTTCATTCCCCTCCAATAGGATAAATTTTTAAGTTCTTCCTTAATCTTCGTGACTCTAGGATGAGCCATGTACACTGCTTGATGAGCTTTGTTCAAAATCAAATTCCTCAATTCATCATTTGGTAGTACATAAATTATGTCATTATACCTCAACAATCTATCATTATAAAGTGAATAACCTTCATACCTTAGTATTGTCATAGTGTCTTGTCTGATATTATTCTTAAATTCCTTGTACCATTCATCGTCAATCTGTAATGCTAGAATTTTCTCTCGAAGATTCGTCTTAAGCGGTATTACTAAGAATATGTTTGGTCTCTGACTCAATGCATCTGCTACTCTATTCATCGTTCCTTTGATACAAGTGATATCAAAATCGTATTCACTTAAAAGTTCTGACTAACGCGTTTGTCGCGCGTTCAAGTCACTCTGAGTAAAAAGTGTTTCAATCCACGGTGATAAGTTTTCAACTCAAATTTTCATCCAATAAGATAATGTCTCCAAACTAGTAACTCCAAATCGTGCCTGGCATAATTTTCTTCATGCCTTCTTAGTTTCCTTGAAATATACGTGATAACTTTACCTTCTTGCATCAATAGTCCACCTAATCCTTCCTTGGATGCATCCATGCATACCAAGAATTCCTTGTCCATATCAGGAACTTTTAGTATCGGTGTTGTCGTTAATAACTCAAGATTTTGAAATGCTTTCACGCATTTCTCTGACCATACAAATTTCTTGTTTTTCTTCTGCAATTTAATGCTTGGATTTGATATCTTTGAAAATCCTTTGATGAAGCGTTGATAATAACCCGATAAACCCATAAAACTATGTACTTCTTATATGTTCATCGGTGTTGGCCATTCCACAATAGCCTCAACCTCCGTTGGATCCACAACAATACCTTCTCCAGATACAATATGTCCCAAATAATGAATCTTCGTCTGATAAAACAAACATTTTGACAACTTCTCGTACAACTTTTTTTCTCTTAGACACTATAAAACTAATCTCAAGTGTTTGTCATGCTCTTTCTTCATCCGAGAATAAATCAATATGTCTTCAATAAACACTTGTACAAAATTTTCCAAGTATTCGCGGAATACCCCATTCATCAAACTCATGAATATGTCTGGGGCATTCGTCAATCCAAATGGGAAAACAATAAACTCTTAAATGTGGTCTTAGGCATATCTTCCTCTTTAATTTTCAACTAATGATGTCCTGATCTCAAGTCAATATTTGAAAATACAGTTTCTCCTTTCATTTGGTCAAATAAATAATCAATTCTAAGCAATGGATAATGGTTCTTTATTGTGGCCTTGTTTAATTGATGATAGTCAATGCAAATCCTCCACGATCTACCCTTCTTTCTTACAAAAATAACTGGCGCACCCTAGAGAGACACGCTTGGATGTATAATTCTCAAGTCTAACAACTCCTTCAATTGCATCTTCAACTCTTGCAATTTTGGTGTCAACATTTGGTATGGCATTCTTGCAATCGGTTATGTTCCTGGTTTTAAGTCTATTGTAAAGTCCAATTCTCTTTCTAGCGGTAGACCTGGTAGTTCTTCGGGAAAAACATCTGAAAACCCTGACGCTACAAGAAGGTTTTCTAATCCTTATGTGTCCCCCTTTTCGTTAATCTCTAAAATGGCATACAACTTACATCATTTGCAAATGATTTTCTGTAATTGTAAACAATAAATAAATACCAATGACACTCCCTGGTTTCTTCCCACAATTACTCTACTTTGTCCCAAATCATCTTTCAAACTTAATTGTTTCATCTTTCAGTTAAGTATCGCGTCATGAGATTCTAACCAATCTATTCTGATCAAAATATCGTAAGATCCCAAGATTGTAACATACAGGTTTACACTCATGACGAAATCACCCAAGTTAATGTTACAATCCTTAAATTTTCCTCCAACCTTTTTCTTGGCACCAGATGCCATTTGTTATAGAAAGATTTGTCTCACCCCATGCAACTTGCTCATAATGCCTTTTCCATTTCCCTATGCAGACTTGAAGTCCCTTTTTACAATTCCCAAAGATAAAAATAATATTTTTCCACATATACGCGCCCTAACAGCTATACAACATGTGTATGCACAAATGGCACCATTACAACCTGCATACATTGGGTTTTGTGACCAAAATTAAAAAATGGTGTCAGTTTTCCATGTCATGTCATGAGATCCATGATCCTTGACCTTCCATATACTGGAAACGTTCTGACTCGACCCTTCAGTTCCATTTGAAGGCTATCAATGGGCTATATCCAATCTGTGGAAACATGAGAAGAATTCAATTTTTGAGAGCAAGGTTACTCTAGAGAAATTATTCACTTCATATTGAGTTTGCATCCCTTTGTCCTTTAAAGTTTGAACACATTGTTCATCCCTCAAGCTCTTCCCTCTTTGATGGAGAACCTCATTATCTCTCTTATATGAGCTTGCCTTTGGTGGAGGATTGAAGTGGTGGAGGCTCGACTGGAAGGGACTTAGTTTCTCAGTTTTGAGACGTGTCGACACAGACGTTTGTCACTCATACACTTATGTTGATCATATTTTAATAGAAATACTCTTTTCTCGTCCAATTAATGTCTTGCAAATATTTGAATTGTTATTCCATGGGCATATTTGTTATGAATGTTGATGGATTATACTATCGTATGTGCTAACTTTATATATTATCACCATATTCTTGCATGTCTTGGTTGTTTAGGACAAGTTGTAGGTATAAATCTTTGGGTCACGTGCTTAATTGTGGTCTTCATCGAATGTTCGGACGAGGTAGGATCTTTATCTTGTCTCGTTAGCATTTACATTTATATAACATACTTGGGATTAGAGTCGATTTATGTAGTCATTTTCGTTCGTTGTGGTTTACCCCTTTCCATAGAGTGATTTTCCTCGTAATAGAATTGGCGACCATACTGGGGAGTGAATCTTCTATTTCAAGGTTTGGAGTGTTTTTCTCCTTAGATTCCTCTCGGTTGGATTGGTTTTTCCTGTCGTCTAATTGCTTGACAACCTATTTTCATTTTGAATCTGAGTTTCTTGGCCTTATCCTTAACCTGGCAGTGTTTTAATACACATACATGGTTTTTCCCTTGACAGACGCGTACATACACGACCTGTCATTCTATAGGGCACATACATACACGGTTTTTTCCTAAACAGTTGTGTACATCAATATTTGTTGCTTGATTGTTGAGTTTGGTGTTTGTTGGGTGAGTTTTGATGGTTGTTGAGTCTTCATAGGTCTCTATCATAACTATTGAGTTTTTGTAGAGTAATAGGAAACCTTTCTTTGGTTGAATTTTCGGGCGGTTTTTCTTTCTCATCATCTTTTTCAATGGTTGTCCTTGCATCTTGGGTTGGGTGTTTCCTTATTGATATCTTGCTTGGTTTGACTATTTCTTCTTACAGTAGGGTCTGTATATCAAGTTGTGGTTCAGTCCTTTCATTTTCATTCCTTTATATTGAATATACAAAAATATACATTTTCCATTATGGAATTTGATCTTTTGGGTTCTTTTTATTGATCTTGATACATGTATGGAAAGATTGCATCTTATTTGAAATTGCAGAGTTGAATTGAAAGTTGCATTTTGAAAATATTATCATTTGTTGAGAATTGAAGTTAGGACTTTGCATTATATTCATATTCATTTCTTTTACTTGTTGAGTCATAACATCATCAGTTTCACGACCACATATTTTGAGTAAACAAAGCCACTAAAATTAACATTAATAAATTTAAAATTGATTAGAAATGATTTTACTTTTCATGGTACATAAACTAGCTTAAGATTTAGAGCCTTGGAATAGGATTTTGTGAGTAAACTTATCTGAGGCTATTAAACTCAACATATGTGTCTGACTAAGGGAGTGGTGAAATCCATTGTATAATTGGTGACCTTAGGAGGCTCCACTCACACCGTAGTTAAGAACGCGGTCGCGTGAAGTTGGTTGTAGAGATATCCCTCTAATACCTTCTTAGCATCAAAGATATTTTCGGGGATCTATTTGTATCTAGGGGTCTTACTAGTACCTTTACCTCTATGAGAGGCAGTGCTTTCAATATTTTGGGCTTTGTTACCCTACCTATATGATGGACTTGACTTACGATTGTTCGCCTACACATTAGTTATATCATGGTGGCTTTAGTTACTTGACATAGGTAGACACATAGGTTACTTGCAAGGGTTATTCTGCAGGTACCCTGGGTTAGATAAGGGTCGGACAACACACAACCTTTATGGAGGATTACCTCTCTGTGGGGATCTGATCGACTACGTTGTTAAGCCCATGAGGGCCATTATAACTTATTATGATACCTCCAATATTTTGAAGGGAGTCTCAGGCCCCTCTTGGGTGAGACATACCTACTTTAGTGAGGGAGGCCCCTTTCAGCCTCTATATCTTGTTTGTGTTCTTATTGGTCTTTTGTTTATTTTGGTGTGCTCTTTGATTATTAGTTGGCCTTAGGATTTGTTTTATATCTCGAGTCTTGAGTCATTGTGGAGCCAGACCCACTTCCTCGTAGGTCTCGTCGTCTGTTGAAGTTACCACTGCATCTTGAGTCTTTTCCTTCTAGAAGGCGTAAATTTATCAACCGTGGTACACACACCTCCACCTATCATACTTGTGGTCATATAAGTATGAGTATTGAGTTGAGTCAGAAATATACTGGGAGTCCTTTGACTCCCATACCTATCATATTTAATGGAACTCCTTCTACGCATTCGACCACTACGGTTATAGTGTCAGAGGTTCCAGTCATCACTCTTATCCAACCTATGGTTGCTACTCAACCTATAGCGATAAGCCCTTTTGGGTATATTTTTGGTACACCTAGGTACAATACTCTGTCCATACCTACAACCTCTAGCCATTTCTCTTAATATGGTATGTCGAATCTCACATCGCAATTTTCGTCATCCATTCCAGTGACAAATACAAATCCTAGTATTGGACTTGGGGGAAAGGTTGCTCTGCACATTCCATTCTCATTTGGTGGTGCTTATATTCCCCAAATGAATCCTACGGTTAAAATCCAACCTCATTTTCACCCTGGGTCTAATCCTAGTCTTAATGCTCCTGGATGGAGTGGTCAACCAGGTGGACAAGTTGTTTCTTATGTTTCGTCCTTTACACCTACCCCCTCCACATTGATTCTGACCAACATGTTTGGCATGACGAATCCACCTATATCCTCTGAATTTCCACCTAGGGGAGGTCAATTTCATATTTTGGGCAACCCCCAACCTGGAACTACTCTAGCTGGGGGGAATATTTATAATCCTCATTATAACATTCCTATGGGAATGATGTCAAACCAACCCCTTATGAATCATTTTGGAGGGGGGTTTTATAATCCCGGACAAGTCCATGGTGCATACCGGAACCCTGGATGGGCTCCGATTCCCCAACAACAACCTTTTCCTGAGAGCATGGGCTCAGATGACACAACCCCAGCTCCCTTTTCTGGCCAGGCTTAATTTTCTAGACTTATCAAGATTAATGAATGACCCAGTGCACCATGATCCGTNGGAAAGACTGGTGAGGATCCTGGTGATCACATCACTACTTTTCATATTTGGTGCTCTTCAAATTCCCTTAATGACGATTATATTCATTTAACATTGTTTCAATGCACCCTCACGGGGGTTGCAACGAAATGGTACATAGAGCTACCAAGGGGGACATATGGTAACTTTAACCATATGGTTTTAGTCTTTCTCAACCACTTCCAGTTGCATGTTCGTTACCATGCCAACATAAAACTTATGTCCTCCCTCCGCCAGGAAAAATCCACCCATATCTCAAATCACATCCAAGAGTGGCATAGACGGAAGAGGTTGATCAAAGCCTACATTCCTCCAGAGTTCCTGTTGGAATGGTTTCTTAAGTCTTTACTGTCTTATATTTCGAAGGATGTTTCTACATCTGGAGTTACATCTGAAGAGGAAGTAATTTTTAAAGCCCAATAGTTAGATATCATATATGCTCAGTCTGGGATGCTATACGAAATTATTCTTGATGCACCAAGGTCAAACTACAACCCTAGACAAAATCTCGAGCCTCATGTCGATGGCATTATAGGCTCCACAAATGTTAAAACTACAGACTTGGTGACAAGCCACTTGAAAGAGTTGTCTCTAAGACATTCTGTAGGAGGACAAGCTTCATCTGTGTCCTATACTCCCACTCAATCGGTGGATGTACATTATGTGCAGTCCTCGACCAACCCAATTGGTAACCAACAACCAAGAGGGAATAAAAAGAAATGACATGGTAACAATCGTAAGGGTGGGAGGAATAATAATAAACCCAAGGACAATGTTAACAATTATAGATTGAACAATAATGTTGGTGATGGAAAGAAAGAGAAGCAGAAGGTGAAATTCCCTTGTAAACTTTGTGTTGATGATCACCTGACTCACTTGTTCCCCAAACTCGAGGAAGCTACAAGGCTCTTATCTCTACCGCCCATTGTGCTGACTAATCCTTTTCTACATAATCATCACATGGCCTCGAGATCCTATAATGCCGGAAATGCAGTGATTGGGAATCAAAACCCTCCGGTGCACGACGACAAACTTATATGCATAAATATGGTTAAGTCTCAGATTAATGTAGCCACTCGGTCTCGTGATTACATTTCTTCACAAACTGTTCAAGGTCTAGAATCTCCCCCTCCTCTGGAAGCACCTTTGCAGATCGAAAATCCAAAGCCTTTGCCTTGTATTCCGAAAGGAGTACACAAACGCTCTACCCACAACCCTAATGCTAGAGCTTCCCAGAACTACTCTATTCTCGAGGATCTGGGTCAAACCCCTTGTGTGATGTCGACTTTGGAGGTACTCCAGACATGTCCTTCATAGAGGAATGCCTTGATATCTACGTTAGGAGCTCTAGACTCGTGTGGCTCTAAGGTTATCAATTTTGACATTACGGAAGTTCAACCTCGCTTACCTTACCACATGGCCTTCCAAATCCATGTGGATTACTCAAAGTATACCATCAAACGTATTGTTATTGATAAAGGAATTGCAATGTGTGTGACATCCCTAACCTGTTGGAAAGTCATTGGCTCTCCAACCCTCTCTTAATATCCAACTATGTTGACCGCATTTGATGGTTGTTATTTCTATCCCCACAGTATTATTTCTACCTTTCTGGTCTAGTTAGGTGGGAAGGCAATGGAGGTGGATGTCGAGGTGGTTGATGCACCTCTTGACTATAACTTATTACTAGGGCATAATTGGAATTATGCTATGACTGCAGTCATATCGTCTATTTTTTGTACTTTATGTTTTCCTCATGAAGGGAAAATCGTAACGATCGATCAATTATCCTTTGCACATGTTAGTCCCAATGCATCAGTTGGACCTTTGATCCCCGTAATTGACAATTATCAGCCGACAACTGAGGATATTGGTTTTAGAATGTATTCCTCCCTTATGGGTACCTTTGATTTTGTGGCACCAATTCATCACATTTACGCCATGTTCAGTAGGCCTGCTTCATCAATGAGATCCATTCCTTTGCACACTTTGTATTTTAATGATCCTTGGACCCTACCTTTCCCGACAATGTCTTGTGAAGGCCAGTCACATATTGGAATGGCAATGCCACTATCGGTGACAGAAATAACGTATCGGGTTGTTCTTCACTCATTTGTCGACCTAGCTCTTGTCTCCTCACAAACGGACAAGGAGGATCTTGTTCTTAATCCCGTATGGGCCACTTCATAGTCTTGCTCACATGATTTCCTCGATGATACTTTACATTCAGACGAAGCAATCTTAGAGGCAATGAATGGTTCTAATATGCATCATCGCTCTTACTTCCTCCCAGAGATTTTTAGGATCGAGCAAGACAATTTTAGATCTACCTTGAGTGAGATAGTCAGTCACACCATAGATCCACTTGATACGCACAACATTTATTCCGAAGGAAACATGGCGAGTATTTCTCTTACCGTCATGATCGACATCTCTCACATTCCTGGTAAAATTGAAAATGTATATATCGGTGCGGATTGTTCGCCTAAAGAAATTCATATCTGCATCGATTTCTTCAAAGCATTTTGTGATGTATTTGCTTGGTCATATGAAGAGATGCCAGGAATAGACCCTCGTATTG
Organism: Picea sitchensis; assembly: GCA_010110895.2. Classification (NCBI taxonomy): domain Eukaryota; kingdom Viridiplantae; phylum Streptophyta; class Pinopsida; order Pinales; family Pinaceae; genus Picea; species Picea sitchensis. Next base: position 3,224 of record SNQJ01S0187779.1, on the reverse strand, counting down.
TAAAACATGAGATTAAAACCTACTCAGATGATAAACCTGTTTGACAAAGACTTACAACTATTAATCCTAGGAAGTCCCCTATGAATAAGAAGAAAGGAACCATCTGTGTATGTATGGATTTTCGAGACCTGAATGATGTTAGTCCTAAAGACAAATTCCCAACACCTTTCATTGATTAGATTCTTGATACAACCAAATTCAGATTAAACCCGAGTATCAACATAAGATGGAATTTATTTGTCCTTGGGGTACGTTCGCACACTGGAAAATGCCTTTCGACCTTAAAAATGTCGAAGAAACCTTCCAATGAGCCATGACCTTCGCTTTTCACAATCTCAAGCATATATTCTAAGCTTACCTCGATGATGTCGCTACTAACTCTTGCAAGAGAGTGGATCACTCTACCCACCTTCGGCTAGTTTTTGAGAGATGTCGCTATTATCGCATCTGTTTAAACCCTCATAAGGGTATATTTTGCGTTATTTCAGGTCATCTTTTAGGATTCTTAGTTTATGAGACTAGGATCATGGTGGATCCTTTAAAGGTTGAGGAAATGCTTCGATTTCCTCCCCCACGCAACATTCGTCAGCTTCAAGGTTTACAGAGGAAATCTAACTTCTTACGTCGGTTTATAGTAAACTATACCAATATTACTAAGGGTTTCATCCATATATTGAAGAAGGACACTCTGTTTATATGGGATGAGCGAGCCTAGGAATCCTTCGATGCTCTTAAGAAAGCCTTGGTATTGACGCCTCTACTAAAGCCTCTAGACTACAACATATATTACTTGCTTTATATCGTCGCGTCCAAAGGGATGGTTGGTATGGTTTTAGTTCAGGAGGATGATGAGCTCCACGAGCACGTCATATACTACCTTAGTTGAAACTTAATCGGCCCTGAACTTAAGTACTCTCATGTTGAGAAGCTAGCTTTTGTTGGCGTACACGTGGTTCAAATATATAGACACTATATATTGCTTTGAAAAAATACCATAGTTGTTGATGTCAATCCATTTCAATACATCCTTACTAGGTGTATCATAGGGGAAAAATACAATAAATGGATTGTCATTTTGAAAGAGTTTGATCTCGATTTTGCTTCGGCGAAATCCAAGAAATCACTAGTTTTTTCCAAGTTAATATCAGACTTCCCTCGATTAGATGAGGATGTCATTCATGTCAATTCCTTTGCGGATGAACACATTTTCCTTTTCTCGTCTTCAAACCCTTGGTATAGAAACATTTTGATATATCTTCAAACCTTGAAGTTCTCTCAACATCTATCGAGAGACGATCGACGACGTATACAGTACCAAGATAAAAAATACCTTATCGTCGGTGACACTTTGTATTGTTGAGGCGTAGATAATATATTGCGTCATTTCTTGACTCATGAAGATGTTGAGTCAGTTCTTAATGACTGTGACAGTGGGGCTTGTGGTGGTCATCTATCTAGGCTTGCAACAACCCAAAAAAAAATGTGAACTGGTTATTTTTGGTCGTCTACTTTTAAATATTGTGTCAAAGCAGTCAAGAAGTGTCACCCTTGCTAGGTGTTCACTTAGAAAATGCACTCGCATCCAGCCCCTCTTCACCTAGTCATCACCGTCGGTCCCTTCACCAAGTGGGGGGTGGATTTTGTGGACTACAACCCATCTTTGGCTGGGGGGGAATCAACATATTATCGTGGTCGTAGACTACTTTACTAAGTGGGAAGAGGCCATGCCTACGATTAAATCCAATGGTAAGACTACAACATTTTTTGTGTTCAATCAAATTATAGCCCAGTTCGGAATCCCGAGTGATATTGTCACTAATCATGACTGTCACTTTCAAAACAAAACGATGAAAGAGTTAGAATTGAAACTGGGGTTTAAACATGGTCATTCATCCCCTTACTATTCCTAAGAAAATGGACAAGTAGAGGCCGTGAACTAGTCTCTCAAGAACATTTTGCATAAAACTGTCAGCCAGAGAAAATATGATTGACATATCATGCTTTACCCTACACTTTGAGCATACCGAACCTCGGTTAAGACTTCCAACGGTTTTTCTCCTTTTCAGTTAGTACACAGTGTGGAGTCAATCCTTCCTATTGAATGTGAAATCCATTCTCTTAGACTGGCATTTAAGCTCCTACCTGACACTTTCAATCTCTAAGAATGCCTCGCACACCTAGAGAGCCTAGATGAGCAGCATCGAGATGCCTCTACATCTATCGAAGAGAATAAACGATGTGTCAAGGTCCAGTATGATAAGTTTGTCTATCCTCAGCAGTACGCTGAGGGTGACTTGGTCCTATTGTATGACCAAGACAAAGAACCATTGGGGGCATGAAAGTTCAACCCCATGTGGCATGGTCCCTATATCATGCGACGTCTCTTAGATAAAGGATCCTATGAATTAGAATATTATGAAGGTAATATGTTGGTTGAGCCTAGAAATGGGAACTACTTGAAAATATATTACGCTTGAGCCCCGTAACTCTTTGTATACTGGTGTATCTTAGTGTATATACATATTTTCCTTTGTATCATCGACTAGGTTTTCGAGTTTTCCCTTTATTGGTTGATGTCAACGAAGTCTTCGATTTACTTAGGATTTGCAAATGGTGCCAGTTGTCATACACGGAACGTGGCTTCCACCGCTTGGGTTGTTTACTCACCTGAGGTTCAACTGGTGTCTTCATGTGGCATTTTTCTTGGGCCATCAATGAATAATGTGGCTAAATATAGCATCATCATAGAGCTTTTACGTGACTCCATTTCACATGGTGTTTGGTCTTTAGAGGTTCACTTGGACTCCCAGTTAGTAGTAGGTCAGTTGAACGACAATTACTGTGTGCGTTATCCTACTCTACTCCGATGATTCCTATGGGTGTGAATTTTGGAACGACATTTCAATTTTAATACTTATCATCACATACCTAGGAGTTCTAATTATGTATCTGATGCATATGCTAATTATATTTTAGAATGGCATTTGTCACATAACTAAAGTAAACAAAACACATTTATCAATGTACACATTGTAACATAAGTAAAGTCAAATACCAAAGTTATATATAGATATATATATATATATATATATTCCATCTCTCCAAATATATGGTGTCATAGTACAAAATGGGGCTTACACCCTCAAAATACATATACAATGACCATGACCATGACCATGACATCTACGCATGTGGCGCAGAATGTGTGTCATGATAGAAAACTA
>SNQJ01S0187778.1:0-18426 GCA_010110895.2 Picea sitchensis | reverse complement strand
GTGTTGTAAAACATTGGTACTATGTCATACAAATTAGAGTTTCCTGTATCTTCACGAATACACCCAGTTTTCCATTTTTCATGCTTAAATAAGGTTATAGGCAACAAGATCCCAGTTCAAACTATATTGCCAGAACTTGACGAGGAAGGAAAAATCATATTGGAGCCTGAAGCCATCACTGACACAAGAATTCGCCATCTGAGGAATAGGTCCATTTCAGAGTATCTCATTAAATGGAGGAAACTACCGACTGAAGATTCCACTTGGGAAGATGAGTCTTTTATACAGAAGCATCCAGAGTTACTCAAGAATTGCAAACAACACTTGTCTCAAGGGAAGGGGCATGTTAAGCCCTAATATTGGCTCATTACCCCTTAATTGGGGCATATTACATTAGTAATGTTGTTTTATTTATGTCGACTTTATTCCATTAGTTGTAATTATACCTCCTAGTCTCCTATATTTACCAAGGAGACATTTTCATTTGGAATCATCTTGTACTTGAACATTTAAGTGGGGTAAAAGGAGGTTGCCCCCTCGAAGAGGCTTATTATCTGAAGTTATCTCTTTTTCAAGGCATTGAGTACTTTTTCTAAGGTTTTTCTATGCTATATTGATATTTAGTTCATAACAACCATGGTGTCTGTTGTTGTTTCTGATAAGTGAAAAACAAATTTTATGTTAAGATTCTGGTATTACATAATTCTGCAATAATTTCCAAAATTATTAATGCAATAGTTTAAATGGATTGAGACAATAAGGCCCCAATGTTTGGAACATGCTCTGATACCATTTTTAACATCACCTCAACTGAATTTTTTATTTAAATACAAAATCTCTAATCATCGTTTCATCATCGCTATTGTTAAGATTATTGGTTGATTCCAAGATGAACAATACTATTCTTAATATTTTATTTTCACGTAAAAAGTTAAAAGGTATTAATAAATAACATTGGTTGAAGTGTCTTCACACCCCAAGGTAAAGTGTATTAAATTCTCTTGTTAAATAGCTTGCTACCCATAGTTTGGTTGTTCTTTATCTAGCAATGTTGATTTAGTAACTCCACTTATTTACCTTCATCGTGACTTCTTCCAAGTTATATTTTTTCAAGATGGTAATGGGTTACCAACCCTTACCCAAGTATATAAATATAATCTATTATAATAATGAAACCCTCTTGGTCACAAGGTTAATTATCATAATCCTTTCCAGGGTTATCAACTCTAGTTCACCCACGATTTTTTTATAATCTTGTTGGTATGATTTTAATATATAGATTTTTATTTCATTCCCTTTTGGAATATAATACCAATTTTATATGACATCCTCCAAACCATGTTAACTTAGAGTATGGTGCCTTGGTTGATTCATCCTTCATGGACATGACAGTCCATTAAACACACTCATACTTCACACATCCTCTACTTACCTACCACTATTCGACTACAATTCTTATTGCACTAAGGTCATGTGAACATTGTTACTTCGGAGCACTTCACCAACCATAACCTCACCACATGTACAGTTCATAGATGGTGTAATAACTCAAACTCGGAGTTAACTACTATTTATAATTGTTCCATTACTGGTCATTAATAAGGTTCTCGTACTATGGGGTTTCGATGTATACAAGCTTTCGATCAACGAGTCCTTACCTCTCTTTCATTTTTTTTTTGCTACCTCACAACAAGGGATATCTCTGGTGTGGTTCTTCCAGAGACTCACCATTTGCCTTTCCATATTAAGGATTACTCTGGTAAGGATGGCACTACAGATTTCCTGTAACTCTTACTTTGTACTCTATTACTTTCATTTTGGTTATATTTTCTTATAGAACCAGGTATTCTAAACCCATGCTAAACTTTGTCTTCACGCTTGGTGAAAAAGGTTTTAAAATGATAGTGCTAAAAAATGAGAGGTAAAAAAATGCCCACACCCAAACCAGAACTTTGTTTCTAGCTAGGTATTCCTGGACGTTTGTATCATATGGTTGAGTTTTATTCTTCCATTCCTTATGGGAATTCACACTTGTATTTAAATGCAGTCGACTGTAAGTTTAATGTCGTTAACCATATGTGTTTTCTCGTTTTGTTTGCAGACTAGGTTATATCACGAAAGGGCTTCAATTCCAAACTAGTGATTACTTTACTATATTTATGGGATGTGTCGACCAACAAACCCTCTTTCTATTTGGAAATATTTCTTTGTAACCTGTCGGGTAAGTATAATGGGTTTATCCTATTTTTATTTGTTTTAGAAGGATCTTCTCTAATATTTTGTAGTTAATTTTAAATTATTTTCTTCTTTTCACTAAGGAAGTAGCATCATGACCAAGAACAAGGTTACGCCTAAGCTAGTATCGATCTTTGAAATCAAACGTAGGTGACTCTCTGTAATACTTTACAGGTAAACGAATAATCCTCTCCTATCACCTCTTCGTCTCAGTGGGTCAATCCTCTTGCATTAAACATTATAATTTTTTTTTCATATAAACTATATGTTTGTCTTTTGTTACATATGAAAGGTGCTTATGTTGATTAAGGTTGGTTGTCATTGATGTCAACCCTTGAAGAAAGACCCACAACACAAAGGTTTGGGTAATGGAACCAATAGTGTTTGATGTAAATATGACTCATTGTTGTTTTTTCATGGTTGATAAGAAGTAAATATGGATGAACTCCAAAGTGGTCCCCTTATGGTGAAAGCCCTCATGGGAAGACGCTTTGTGGAGTAAGAGAACCCATACTTAATTGTGGAATAATGAGGTGAAGGAAAGTGAATGGAGTAAGAGAACCCATACCTAATTGTGGAATAATGAGATGAAGGAAAGTGAATTTGTCGTGGAAAATATCCTAGATGGATAGTTCTTGTCATGTCATTTCCGTGGTATGTGGAATGTCACATATTCCCTCACGGCTCTGAGAGTTATGTCTTTATGAAGTTGGAGGACCCTCATATGTCATCTAGAAGCCCTAAAGGTCAAAGTAATCAAAGTGGTTTAAGATTTTAAAAGGTAAATAATAAAGTGAAGTGATGAGTGTATTATAATTCAAAGTGAATAAAAAATAAAATTATTTCAATAATAATTTTAATGGAGAAAATAGAAGTGGACCCAACCCTAAAATAAGGAAAGTAAATAAGGACCCAGGGAATATGTTTCTTAAGGAAGCTACTTGAGAGTATAAATAAGAGGCAAGGCTCTCATTTGAATCACAATTTGGAATATTGAATATTCATAGGTGTCTGAGGTTTGCACGATATCTAAGCCTAAATTTGAGGAAAGGAAGAAAAGAAGGCCGGAAATCAAGGAAGGATATATCTTTTGATGGTGTTTAAGGTATGTTATTTTCGTGTCATCTCTCCATTTTCACTATAACTATTTTTCTATAATTTTCTGATCCTGAAATTTCATGAAAGTGGAGAAAACATATCCAAGTATCTGTGGTTAAAAATTCATTTTGTGGGTCAAGCATTTTGGGAGTTACACTCATGGAAAATAGGGTTTGTGGGCTTCTACCCGAACTAGTCAAAATCGTGTTTCGGTAAAATACTGCAACTTCATAACAGATCCAAATTCAGCGGAGCCCAAATGTGTTGGTTAGGTATAGTCTGTAAGTATTCTTTTAATAGTTTCAGATCATTTCATAAAATATTTTGTATGGGCATGCTCTACAAGGTCGCTCTCTAGAATAGTTTTCTAATTCAACAAGGTTTGTCATTTTTCTATAACTCTTTTCTCGAGAGGGTTCCAAGTAGTGCCACTCTTGAGGGAATTACTAAACACAATCAAGAAATTCTTTTATCAGCCATATATTTATACATTACGTGTTCAAAGTTGCGATTAATTCAAGTTAGGGTTGTTGGACTAATCCAAAACTAGTATGTGAGACCAAAGAAAAGTTTTGGATGAAAAATGCTGCGATCTTGTTTCTTAAAGTTAAGGAAGGTTTGTAAGAATGTGATCATATATACACCAAGTCTATTACGATACTACAACCGGTATTTGGATGATAAAATTGATGAGGGCTTTTGGTTGTGGCACATGTTGAGTACATGGTTGAGACAAGTAGTTGATGAGTTGGACACATACACGAAGCGTATAGTTGATGTTGGTAACATTTATGATTCATAGTTTTATGAGTAGCTGACACAATGATTGGAACATACTTTGGTACATGGTTGGATGCACTTGTTATGGTACAAGTTGATTGCCAGGTTATGTATTGGTTGATGCACTTGTTTATGGTGTACGTTGATTACAAAGCAGGCATGGTTGATGCACTAGTTTATAGTACAAGTTGATTACGTTGGTGCATGGTTGATGCACTTTTTATGGTGGCTGCAAGCTGATTACAGGTTGAGTTACAAGCTGATGCATGGTTCAAACTTATTGGTACAAGCTTATAGCAATCTCTCATATAGTGATAGTAAAGGGACAGTTGGTTCCATCATTCTACTTCTACTTCGTGGTATGTGGACGGGCAAGTGGATTAGTTGGTTGTAGCCACCTTCCTATTAAGCAGTAGCCAAGAACATTAGTTGTAGCCCTTCCTGTTGTAGCCGAGATTTGGGAGTTGGAGCCTCTTAGTTGTAGCCCTGAGAAACTAGAGGTTGAGCTCCCTTCCAGCCAGTAAAATGAAACAAAGGAAGTTGGTGCTTCCAATGAATGTAATTCTTCAAGACATATAAGAAAATCATTCCGTGGTTTCCTCCGATTTGCCTACTTCCATGTAAAACACTGGTGTACTATGCATGTGTGTGATTGTTTATTTATTACTGCTCATTATTGGATAATAATTCTACATTGATATAACATTTGAAGAAAAAGGATTATAATTACGTTATTATTGATTCAGCCCCCCTCTCAGTAATCCAACAGCTTCATGATGCCGAGGGAAAAACCTTATATTAAGTTGCGACACGGTTACCCATAATCAATTCAAACTCAGGGTTTCTAAATGGAACCAAAAGGTAACAAATGTATCATTGTCAACTCAAGCAAGTCATTCATTCATTAGAATCTTTATGGTTTATTTTCTATGTTGTGACCACCAATATGATTGAAGTGGTTTCATTATAGTTTGGAAGGGATCTAAACCATGCATGTCCTTATGCAATCTTACTATGTAACTGTCAACCTAAATTTCTAGGTTTAAGAGCCGACCATGTTTATATTAGGGTTCTAAAGAAATCAATTTATTATTGTTATGTTACCTCTATGGTAGTTTCACTTGTTTGTTGTATGTACAAGTTGATATACATTGAGATAAATTATGTAGCTACAAAATTTTTTAATATATAAGTTTAATTATTTTTTACTATATATACATGGATTACTCACGTATTTATATTCCTTGAAAGTAAATAAGAGAATTTATTCTATGGCTACAATTTCCGTACATGTCATTGTTATTATGTCTAAGCAACAAGAAATTTTATTTGTTCTAAGATAAGTACTAAAATTATTCGTGTAGATAATATTTTAATGAATATTGTCTTTACCATGGTTTTGACTACAATCAAACATTAATCATGTTACTCTCTATTTCTTTTAAATGCAGATAAAAATATTGAGAGATAAAAAATTAAAACTCTCTACAAATAAAGACAGTGATAATATAGCTAAAGATTCTCTAATTATATGTCACTCTACATTATTTTCTTGTATAATGGTTTTCTCCATAAATATGTTATTAAATAAATATTCTGTAACAAAAATATTAGCATCAAACCAATGTGAAAATGATTTCACCAATCATCTAAACTGTAGATATGAGAGCTAATAATTCTAAAGAAATTAATTGAAATGAATCCGCATAGCTAAACTACAAGGATTTACTGGGACAAACTGAGGAGAGATTCCAACTCCTCCCAACTATAGATGATAGCAGTTAAATCCTTCTAACACTTGTCACCCCCAAGACAAATACTTTATTCCCCAGGAAAAATTAGAATGTCAAGAACCTTCTCTAGGTAATTTCTAGAACTTGGCTCTTTCTCATAACCACCGAGCTATAATTCTGCACAAGTACTCCACAACATCCTTTTTACACCATACTTGTTTCTTACCCCTTGTTTTACCAAGATGAGAATAATAGACTGCCTAGGTATTTTATTTCTTTTTCCAGTTAGCCTTCTCCCTAACTCTTGGGAGTCTTGGCCTAACTATTTGCTAGTTTGTTTCCTAACCTCCCACACTCTTGGGGGTAGGTTCACACTTGTCCTCATGGACAACAATCACTTTTACCCTAGTTATTTATATATATATATTTTCACTTTTCCCATGGAATGAAATATTTCTCTTATCATAGTTGGGTTCTCTCATCAATTTATCTCAAGTAATTTAAAATAAAATAAATAGTATTTACATAAATGTTTTACACCAACAATTATTTATGGTGATAAAAAATGTTAATCAAAGTTTTCCCAATGTCATAATTAAATAATTACAACCACATAAATTTGCTCAAATATTTAATTTGGAGGGATGTTACAAAAATTTTGTTGCCGAAAATGATATTTGTAGGAAGATATGCTCTACATCATTCTCTTTTCAAATATATCTATGTTAGGTAGCAAATCACTAATCAATTTTATTTACCCAATGGGAAATTTTGAAAACATTCAAATGACTTCTTCATCAAGTTTAGATAGGAAACTGATATATTTTCTAGTTGAATTTGTATTATCTTCTAGGTCCATTAACACTCGCTCCTATGGGAAGAAATTATCATTTTTGGCCCAAATTATGGTAAATGGCAGGTATTTGACATACTCTTTATAACTTTCCATAACAAAGTATCATCTATTACTTCGTGAGTAACTAATTTGGGGGAATTGTAAGCTTCTTGTTTCTATTATTTCAACCCAAAGTCCATCTCTTCTAGTGCTTCAGGTCTGAAATGGTAGTTCTTGTAGGAACTTCTAACATGGAGGTATGTCAATCTTTGACCTTATTAAATTTAAATTGAGCTTGTTTATATGCAATCTCCCATGTTCAAATGCGAGTCATGACACCGAGAATATTGTGACCATAAGCTTGCACATGTTGGGATTTGTCATAAATTTCTCTTTGAAAATTATTCAATTAATTCTGAATTCTAAAAGCATAATCAACAAAATTTGTTGGATGATACTTATTGATTTTGTAATAATTAACTTGATTCTCCAGCAACATTATTTTTCTCTCATACTCCCTCATATTATTTTCTACATCTACATATTTATTTACATTGGTTTGGGTAATAGCTAACCTATCAGAGGAAGATGAAGCCAAACTTAACTTTCTTGTATCCATCACCACAGTTTCAGTGGTGAGTATCACTTCAGAGTCTAAGTTGATTTTCCTTGTTTTTTGTTTCTATCTTAGTACTTGCTTCATCTATTTGTTAAATCAAAACAACTCTAAATCAACAACTTCATCTCCAAGATTTGCAATATGGTCATTAACTCTTGTAACCATGTTTGAACAAAAAAAGTTGGAAAAGGTTTGGGTAGTGAATACTTCTTCCATCTGTGTCAATTTTGGTTGCTTTGTGTTGTCTTTACTAGTCTATTTTCTTGGCTCATTCCCTTCTTGTGTAACTTCCTCTGATTTAATGTTATCTAGATTTTTTTCTTCAACTCTTCTTTGATTTTTCTCTATTCTTCAACTCTTGCATTATATTTTTTTCCTCCTAATACCTTGTCTTATATATCATCTTTTTATTTTGTTTCCCCTTCTTCCTTCTTTACTTCCAATTCATATCTAGCTTTATCCTTTGCTTCCTACTTCTTTATTAGTTATTCTTTCTTAGTAGATTTTATTCAATGTCTCTCTTCTCTAATGCTTCCAATATCTTATTTTATTATTCCTTCCTATTTTCTAGAAGACATTGACTTTTGACATAAACCCTTGCATCTTATTTATTTATTTTTATTTTCTTATCCTCGACAATCAATTGCAATATGTCCAAAACTTCTTCATAGGTTAGTACTCTTTTGTGAGTTTTCTTAGGGTCATTCTCCTGATGTTGGTATGGGAAATATATCCTCACCTCTTACTTGTTCCTTGCAAAAATTCCCTAGGGATCATGCATTAGGGTCCTTTCTAAATTGAAATGATATGCCACAATATTTTCCCCTTCCATCCTGGCCCGTGTAGAATCTGTTATCCCATACATTCCTTCATACAAAGGATATGATGGTCATAAATTATTTTGGTGTTTTATAAACAAAACATTAAATACGTGCAAATTTGTTCGATATTTGATCTTTTGAATGAACAACCTATTTAGCACATAAGCTAACAATGTGTGAGGTGCTTGCATACCACCATAAATCCTGATGTATGTAAAGTGTTCCTTCAAATATTAATCTCCAATTTTATTCAACACCCCTAATGGTTCTAGAGATATCCTTGGGCATGGTTTATAGAAATAAATTTCATATAGGGGTGCCAAGAAACCATCACAAAAAAGTGCATATTAAAACTAATACTTGTTATTCCATAAATATATGTAATAAATGTAACACACCCGACCCCCTAACCCATACTTAGGCCGGTGGGGCATGTAAAATTCCTCCTCCTTAAAGTCCTTTATAATACATATCTAAGTCTCATAGAGATATTATACTCACCGATATATTTCGAGCAACTGCACTCATACTCGAAATTGAGCCCCAAGTCGAAAGTTATTGTCTTTTGAAATTCTCAATCTTACCTAGCTCATCGAGATTTCTAGGGTAATGGCTCTGATCATCAGAGTCGACCTTTGTTATCATCGGGGCTCTACTCCTTAGGAGTATTGGTTACCCCAACCAACAAGTTCTGATGACGAACTCTCTGGTGGTTCAATTTCAGATCCGATGGCCCTCGATCTCTAAAATCTATGTCTATGATTATGTCAGTGCCCCTAACTCATGCGATGGATAACATCCACAATTTTGTGCTCTTCCAAGGTGAAAAAGTGGGGTCCACACTATTCCACAGCTAAGATCTCATCTCACCTCTTCATCAATCAACGACTATCATTTGAACCTGACATCCTTTTGTTGTCGGCCCATCTTCCTGGTCTCACTCTAGACCTCTTCCCTTCATATTTTGTTGAATGGTTGGGATCTATCGTCATATAGATCTAACAATTGTGGTTTAAGGCTAAGACATATGGACTTCCATCCCTTCCGGGACCAACCATGTCCCATCAACCATTCCTCTATTGAAACGTATCACCTCTCAAGGTGTATTGGATTCCATGTTGTCACCCTCTTCAGTGTGACATCATTGCCCCCTTTCTCCTCACTTAAGCGGAACCTACGACAATCTATAATTGGGATTAAATATCATCTGTGTGTCAGTCGATGGTTTTCATTATTTCATGAGTCTTAGTCTTCGTCAACACTTCCTGATCATCTTCAAAGTTTTTAGCTCCAACTATCAGTCACTTTAATGGCTCGACCTCCTTGTAACGATCATCTAGTCATGTTAAATGGTTGATCAAGCTACAAAGTTATAACAATAATCACAATAACATAGGTTAAGAGGTTATACTTTTTTTCTAAAAAATTCCTTCTTATATATATATATATATATATATATATATATTTAAAAACAAAAATTATAACAAGATATTCAATGAAAATCACTAAATTTACAATCCTATGCCACTATTAAAACATCCATAATCAGTAATCATAAATAACAATAAACGATGTTTGTGCAATTAAATGATATTTGTGAGATTTTCTTTTTCAACAAGAACTTGTTTTTTAAAAACCAAACTCACACAAATTTCCAGAGTCTCACTAGTTATGTGAATAAATAATATATATATATATATTCCTAAAATGTAACCTCTTTTTACTTTACCATGGGTTTTCACCAGTTGCACGGTTCCTTATTTTGTTTGGATACATTAGTCGCACTATAAGTTCTTGTAACACACCCAACCCCTTAAGTACCTTTTTAAGTGATGGGACATTACAATTTAGCTGTACTCCATCATCTCAAATCCTCTTCTCAATATCTCGATCACCTTCTTCTTGTCAAGATATCTCCCACGACTGTTACCATGCTCAAATCCAAGCTCTGGATTGGAAGTTATGCCCTTCCGAAACTATGAAACATTCCTGGAGTTCTGAAGTCCTAGAGTCCTGCCACATGGCTACGACATTCGGCCCTTTCGAATCATCCATTATACCACACCCAAACCAACCAGAGTTCTGAAACCCCATAATCCTGCCATGTAGCTCTAATCTTCGGCCCCTTTGGAGAATACATTCTAACATCCTAAACCTCCCGGAGTTCCGAACTTTCCACATAAATTTTGGTGTACTGTGTATCTCTGTGTATGATGTGATGCATTGTCTATGATTACATTTTATCATATGGTAAATGCAATCAGATGTGAATGGAATCATTGATACGTTAATGTTCTAGTTGAAAGTGGTATAAATTTCTCAATACTTCTTCATCACCNTAGTATTCCAACATCTTGTTCTCTCAATACACAATTATTCTCACTAACTCCCTCCTTTGATCAATATTCAAATATGAACTCTTCAATCAAAATTCATTCCCATCACCAATGTGAAAGTCTCTTTTATTCTTATACTTAGAGATGGTCCATCTTGGCAGCCACTGGAATCCAAGTCAAATTCTAGTATTTTCTTCTTTAATGGTATCCCAATAATCATATTCCATCTTGCAACAAATCCACAAAAGAAAGCCTGATCTACCCTCTTCCACTATGATCAATTGCTTTTAACATGGAAATAGTTCTATGGTGCTTACACATGATTACAAGCACTTTGTATTATAATAGTGTCCCTACTTCTCTTTTTTTTCCCTTGACCATTGTATCTCATCTTCTTTAGTAGCTCGGAACCAATGCCTCTAGTATTATTTTCAAAACCAACAAAATTTTCTTGTGAAAGGTCCAGGGAAGGTGAGATTACCATTCTTGTCTTAGTCATGGTGTTGGATTCTACAGTAATAATGAAAGGTTTCTTTACTTCCATGGTCTCTTGGAAATTTTCATGTAGCTTTTTCAATGCCTTCTCCTTGTTTTTCAATTATTATTACAGTTGAGTAATCATCAAAGTAAACCACTCCTCTTGCTAATTATCCATTTTAATAACCTTCTCTCCTAATTGCATAAGATGAAATTTGAACTTGTTCCAATCTACCATTATTGTGGAAAGAAAGTATTTATTTTCAACAAGTGCTTCTTTAGAAATGGAAGTATTTTTATAGAGGTATAAAGGTTTTTTTACAAATATGCTATCCTTTGGTCAAACATATGCAGCTTCTCCTTCAAGTAACAGTTTGCCTCTTGGAGCTACATATTACTAAACCTTAAGTATTCTAGTCTTTCTCTCTTCAATGATTTACCTATGTTGATTCTTCTCTCTCCAAAGTACTAACATTTGATTCATGTTCAAGAATTCAACTACTCTAAGACATGGGACTTATATCCCTCATGGCTCACCAACACAAATCATTTACAAAATGAAATATATTCTTCACTATATCTTGTTAGGATTGATTATATGGATCCTTTCTCTATGTAACTTGGATAAAAGTAATCAATTGATGATGTAATTACAATCAACTCTCTCAATTTAAGATACTCTACCATTAATCACCTATAGTCATACAATAAATGGCTATGCCTCCATGTAGGAATAGGTAGAAAAGAATGGATTTATTGTCGATTGGTTCAATGCTTGAGTTCCGTTCTTGTAATGTAAAGTTCAATTAACAATAATATAATATGCATGATTGGATATAGCTAGCCTAGTTCATTTTTCATTAATGTCCAACCAAAATGACTTCAATGTTTCCCATATTACAATTGGATTTATCACAAAATTGTTCATTAACTAGAGTGAATAGTTTTGATGCCAATCAATATGTGTTTCTTTTATGGCTCAAAGGATAAGAAATTTCCTTTCACATTCAATTGTAGTTGAAATTGTATATACCACTCATTTGTTTTATCCTTTCTTGTTCTAGTTACTTACCCTTATAGTTGGAACTCAATACAATGAAAATGGTTATACTCTCATTTTCTAAGTGGTCTCAATCCTAACCAATATAGCGATCCAGCATGACAACTTGTATGTATGTATATTATTGAGAAGATACATAAATTAATGAAATATAAAAAAAATCCATAAGAAACCAAATGTTTTGACAAAGGATACTTCGAGTGGTAAAGGTAAATGACTCAAAATTTAATTGCATATTTAATGGCCAACTACAACCAACCAACCAACACACTCATCCTGGAGACATCCCCTTATTTTCACACGAAGAGGTCACCTACTAAGTGGTGTAACATGTGTATGACCCATAGAGGCACCAACAACCACCATGGACATCTTGTGTTATAAGTTATCTACCGGAGGTTTGTATGGTTGCAGGTCTCATGTAATTTTTGAGTATGGGCTATCCTCCCTTTCCAATGGCTTCAATGTTCCATGAAATTCCATAATCCAAGGATAGAACTAGAAATGTACCTAAATACTTGCAACAATCAAAATATGGCAACCATGGATCCCAAAATTTGAAGTTGTATGGATGATTGTCATCCCAGAGATGTTGTCATTCACAATTTATAATTTTCTAATGGAAAACATTTTTTTGAATAAAAATAACATAATTATAATATGGGACTCTCCACTATTACCACGAATGCAACTAGCAACAACAATTAACCATAAGTGAGAAAAAATAATCTCCAACATCCAAATCTACACCACAACCATAGAGAAATATCAAACCAAATCAATGCAGAATGAACAACGTGTTTACCATGGAAACATAAGTGGGAAAATCAACTTTGAATGGTTGCTCAATATTTAATTAAAAAATATCAAGTTACAATGTATCCCATGGCTCTATGGCCACTCAACCATTTACACAACCAATATCTTATGCATCCTCACCACTTGGCTAGTAAAAATACCTCTATGACTACAATTACAAGAATATAGGTAGATATACGGGGTAATGCGAAAGCCAAAATATTGGACCTTTGATTTCTCATTCCTAGCTCTCTTCTCTCCAATTCTCAATTAATATTTTTTTTCATCATTTTATTTTATTTACTTTTAAAATCTTGCATTGCCTTTTTTTTCTTAAGCATTCATTAATTGTCAAATTTATTGTGGGTAATAAGTCTTACAACCATTCATTTTTTTGGAACTATTTCATGGCAATGTTTATGATGAATGTGGTGCATATCAATAGTATCATCCAAAAGGACAAGGTCAACATAACTCTTAATTAGGGGCTTGTTATAGTATCCTTATATCTCTTGAGGAAACATGGAGAATGTGGGTTGTTCAAGAAGCGATTAAAGAAGCACTTCATCCTTGGAAAGGTATCCATATAAATACAAGGAAATAATATGTACATTGCAATGTGAGTAAGGCTTGGCTCGAGATAGAAATTGATCACTCATAACACACATAGGAAGCAATGAGGCTTCGGATGAAAAGTCCCTAATCAAGGAACCTTTATAAATTTATCATAAACCAAATGGATTAGGGGGGTTCATTTTGGAGAAAGAATGAGGATCATGATTAGCCTAGTAAATATTCCCTTCTTGGTAGAAGAAGATCTCACACTTGAAAGTGAAAGAGATATTGACCATTGGAACCAAGGATAAGATTAATATACTTGAGATATTGATAAAATCCCACCATCTAGGAAGGGATGAAATTGGAATCTAAGGAAATGTTGATATACATAAATATCATAGGATTATCTTAAGAGTTTTTTCATTGAAAACACACCAAATGGGTTTGCCTAAGATAGGTCATATGGAAAGCATGACATATACAAATGGGCATAATGTTCAAATAAAAATATAGGGTCCACCACGACCTTCATGAGAATAAAAAAAATCATTCAAACATGGATGTATAAAAAGGAGGATACACGCATGCATTGATCCTCAAGGAAGCACAATTTTGACAAATCAAAGGAAAATAAGGACCACCAACCCTAGTTGAATAAGAGGTTACATAAGTAAGAGACGGAATGAGAATATTCCTTAATTATTTAGGGTAGGAGTGAAGGGAATCTATGATGTGAATTCCAATGTTGTGGGAGGATAGATCATCAAGGATCAAGTATGACTTAGATTTAGGAAGGAGAGGAAGGAGAAAAGGAGAGGATTTGTTGGACTTGGAAAATATTTTAGGCTACACCATGGAGATATCCCCCACCAAGAAAGGTGGAAAGAGCTCTGGTGATGGAGTATTTGAGGAAGAGGAATCCCATTGGATGGTTAAAGGTGATACCTAAGAAAAATATGGTAATGTAAACCTAATTCAAACTTGACATACCCAATGAATGGTATTGGTGTAGGCCACAGGAATAGAAGAATGAGGGAGGATACCACAGACACATATTTCCATAGAAAGGGACAAACTAATAGAAAAATCATTTCTCGGGAAAGGGAAGGATTGATAGGAACTCCTTAATGGATTCACCGGTGTAGTGCAATGGTTAGAGTGAAGTAGTGCTCCACCACACAAATGGTCTTATCATCATAATGAAGGAATGGAATTGCCCCCAATTATTGACAACAATCAGGAATCATATGCGTAAATGGAAGGAATAGGAGAATCCATGCGGTTACTTGTTGAAATATACTTTCAAATTTTCATATATAGTTTGGTTTATTTAGGGTACTTTGATTAGGTCTCAAGTGTTTCTTTTATATCTACGAAATGTAAGATAAACTAGAAAATAAAGCAAGTTGATTTACCTCTTAATTAATCTAGGTGATTTAGCTAGAAAAACAATGAAACAAACCCAAAGTAAAAATCAAGAAATATTTGATGAACACTCTTATGTAAATAATATCTTGAACTACTTGTTGAAACTAGCAAGAGTTGATCTTACCTCCACACTCCAAAGTACCAAGATCCCCTTTTTATTGTACCTAGATAATATATAAACTGTGTGAACTATATATATAAACACACTAAATCTATAAAATCAATAAATATGACAATATTACCAATCATGGGTGGATGATATTTTCCCTCATTTATGAGGTGATATTACTACAATATTAATGTTGATGATCCTCCTCACAAGGGCTTGCAAGCATCCAAGAGGAACACGCAAGAGAAAAACCTAGATCCATCAAACTAAATGAAAAAAACTGAGGAATTGAAGATAAGAGATGAGTAATATAGTGAGGTTAAGTCCATGTTGTGAGAGAGTTGATGGAAAAAGATACTATTCTAGGCAACCCAGTTTCTTGAGAGGAAGGAGAGAGAGGTCTTAACAAAAATATGGCATAGTATTAACACTTTTTTGAATGAGAAGCAAGATTCCAAAATAATAGAAAATCAAGGATATTTATAGACAATACTAACACATAGGAAAGTCTAGGGTATGAAAAATAGCCAATGAGGAAAATTAATCTTTTTAATTATTGATCCACTGGTATAGTTGAGTGATCAATTAGTTATTTCCTAATTTGTGGCTTTTCACTATAAAACGAGTTTGTGTTCCATTGGTCCATGGGAGACAAATGTGGATGTTTTGTACAAGCCATGGATCATGCACTATAGACAAATACAAAATGTGGTTGTTGGGTCCTAGTTGCATGTGAATGAATTTTCTCATTATTGTGGTCATTTATTAGTTAGTGAGAATATGGATTATTATGTATTTATGAAAAAATATTGGGGTTTAAAATGTAAAATTGGTTTTTATGGAGGGAGTGGAGCTAAGAAGAATTTATTTCCCACCTCCATCGAGAATTATATATTAGGGGTTTGGGGTCCTGTTGATCAGATATCATGTCTTGTGTCTTACTTTGTAAAACCGTCTCATCTCTAAGGAGTTGTGGATGCATAAGGGATTCAAAGGAGCGAGTAAGTTTATCTCCCTTTCCTACTAGGGGAAAGACAAGCATATGGAATGAGTTTTTATTAATATAATAAAATAGATTTGAAGGACATTTTAAATATTTCCGAACATTGTTTTTTTTTGCAAAACCAATAGTTATGTGATTGTTGGTTGTGTAATTAGCATTGTTAGGGTTTTATGAAGTTTATGGTTATTTATATTAGGGTTTTTTTCTATAATAAGTTGGTTATATGAGAAAAGAGACAACATTTTTCACCAGTTGGGAAAGTGATCTTTAGGCTTCCCTCAATGGACAAGTGTTAGCAGTGTCATGGGGATGAGATTGTTGCAAGAACCCAGAGTTAAGAAGTCACTTTTCCTTCTATTGATATGATGGCCACATTCTTATGGATGGTTGACTAGTTTATTCACTCTAGAATCCATCTATTGTTTTTGGTATTGAAAAAGAAAATATATATTTTAGATTTGTGATAAGGATCAAAGTGTTGGTCCACACCTAGAAGCTGTCAAATTTTGGATATCTTGATGCATAGTTGAATAGATATCAAATCCATTTGTAAGAACATGTGCATTTGTGATATTCATGGTTGATTAGAAAAAAATTGGTCCATTGCAATCATAAATCCTAGGGACCAAACACATCATTGTATTATTATTATGGATGTGTTACCCCCCATCCTAGGGGTAACTAAGGATATGATGTCTTGAGGCCCATAGGTAGAAAACATGGAGTACCAAGAGACAAATGGATACCATATCCCAAAGATCCCCTCCATTGCATACACATAACCATTCATCATCGAAAATAGAGAAACATCTGCTACATTGGCCTGGCTCCCAGAGGACAATAGGTCTTGCTTCATGAGATACAATTCTAGTCTCATGGTAAGTGTCACTTTAATATTTGATGCATTTACCCATGTTGCAAAGAGTCCTTTCTTGATAATAGAATGTTTTCTTGGAAATTATATATTTTTCTTAATTTCACCTTGGTGATTGGCATGGTATCCTAATAAGTTGGTCACTCTCGGGAAAAGGTTTTCTACTAAGGGGTTTTCTTGAAGGGTCATCGTACCATTCATCACTCATAATTACCACTTTCTACACTTCTTCCCCTTCATTTCCTCATACTTTGGGTTTTCGGGTGCATTGAACCCAAGAAGGCCTTGTACCTCATTTCATGGGAAGAAGGGGTTAAAGGAACGAAGGTGTTGTAGTTGAAATCATACATAAATTCTCTCCCTAAGGTCCTGAGATCCATTAAATGCTTCTCTCAATGAATAAAGGACTTATTAAAAAATAAATTAAAAATGTCTTGCTTGATGGGGAATGCATTGTGATGTTATTTTATTATTAGTGCATATTGAACTCAATGTGTTCTAACTTCAAGTGAAATTATGGTGTTATTTTTCTTTCCATTTCACATAGCAATAATTGTTCAGACTTAGTAAAAAATAAAAATAATGGGCTCAGGAAAATGTTGCATTGCAAACAGAGGGAAACTCAAGGATGAAGTACACCCTCCACAAAGGCACCCATAAATGAGATAATATGAACCATTGATATGTTAAAATATCCATGCCCAAGAGTCCTTCCACAATCCACCTCATACTCATTACATGGTCTCGATAGGGTCTTCCTAGGAAAAATACCTTGACTTGGGGTTTGGCCTACTCAATAGGGCATCATGATACCCCTACCATACCTAAATTTGGTAAATTTTATAAGGTCTTTGAGAATTTGTTTAATTTGAAAAGGGGGATTTAGTGTACTTGTTTGGGTTGTTCTTGTATTAAATGTGGCTTACTGGGCATGATTCATATGACTTATGGATTCTTGGAGGATGTATTTTTTTGTCTTTGTAGGGTATTTCCCAGTGAAAGCTACTCATGAAAGAACTATGCCACTAAGACCTTAATAGGGGATTGAAATCTCATAAGATGGATGTCATGCCCACATGTGGGAGACCATTGATGATGAATGTTGCACCTTCAGAGTGGAGGAAGTTTCCTTTGGAGGCACCTTAGCATCATTGGAGGATGAGATTGCACCCCTTTTCCACTTCGATGTAGCCTTTGGAGGCCTGGGACGTCACCCACTATCCCTTGATGTCATCTTGGAGGCTAGGGTTTGGTGGACGATGGGGTTCCAGAGGTTGTTTGACAGGTTGAGGCTCATGGCATGGGAAGTTTTCACACAGGATCATGACAAATGGCCTTTGGATTCCAAAAATTCTTTATCCCTATGTCACCCTCCTAGGACATGATATCACCCTTTTTAAGGTTTTATTTTATGTAATTTTCATTTTTGCAAATTGTAAAGGAAAACGAAGGGGGTCAACCCTCTTCTAATTTGTTGTTGAGAATTTAAAGTGGAAAAATGGGCTTATATGGACTCATATGTTAAGCCCTAATATTGGCTCATTACCCCTTAATTGGGGCATATTAGATTAGTAATGCTATTTTATTTATATTGGCTTTAGGCCATTAGTTGTAATTTAGATTAGTAATGTTATTTTAATTATGTCGGCTTTAAGCCATTAT
>SNQJ01S0187777.1:5522-18427 GCA_010110895.2 Picea sitchensis | reverse complement strand
TTCATAAAATATGGGGATATCATGATTAAGAATTATACTAATATCAATGTTGTTATGAGTTCATAAATGCACGATTCTTCTTTTTCAAATGTTTGATTTGGTAAATAAATATGTGGTTTGTTTTGATTTTTTTTTATTGGTTTGTTAAAGCATGATTTGTTACATGGTTTTTAGACTAGCTATAGAATTATAGATTCTATAGCTTGTCTTAAATTAGTTTATGAGATTTTTAATTAGATTTTTTTATTTTGTTTCAGGTCTCAAGAAGGAACGTGAAATATATTCTATACATTTCTAGTTCATTGGAGGATCATGAAATATTTCTCATTTGCAAATAGTTTTTGTTTCAAACAATGAAGAAAGTATTTTTGAAAATTGTTATAACAAACTCTTGCTAAGTTGTTATAAACATTATTGTTATAAACCCAAGTTAGAATTTGGTTTTAAGACTCTATTTTTGGAAGATCTATCTCTATCCTGTGGGTATGACAAATGGATCAATTTAGTGTTTAAATACTTTGTTAAGAATTGACATGGGAGGATTGGAATTCTGGAAGATGGAATAAAGTTTAATTTGAAAGAAAGATATGAACATGCATTTTTCTCTATGGTTTTCGTCCTAATAGTAAAGTGTTTAGTATGATTATTTTGTTAGTCATATTTATTTTCATATTGTTCTAAGATCAAAACATATGTTGATTGAATTAGCTTTCGGTTGTTTATCAATATATGGTTTGATGTCTTTCTTTTCTGTTGATGACATGGTTCATGTTTTCAATTTGTTATTATCTATATGACATATAAAATATAAGACAAATATCTCTATGCTATTATTTAATTTGAATGTTTTGAATTTGTTACACCAATTACAGTGATTGGAGTTTTTTCCCCTCTCTGTAAATTGGACCATAAAATGTCATATGGGATCATATTATATATTGTCTTTTTATCACCTATAAATATCTTATGCATCTCACAGTTACCTTAATTTCTTTGGGTAAGATCGCAAATCATGCTACTTTGTAATTTTCTTGCCATAGATTTCTCTCTGGAAATTAGGTTACGAGAGCATATCTTATACAGGAAGACATAATTACAATTCGATTTTGGTTGTTGATCGGTAACATGTTAGTTTTTTTTTTTTTATTAGTTTAGTTTGTTTGTTTTTATCGAATGAATGAGAATTAACATTTAAAATTAAACTGCTTTGCCAATTTAAGTTACAACAATACAATTTGCATTCATTCCTTTTTGTGTGAATTTTCTTTGATTAAATTAGTAGTTAGTCCTGTATGTTTATTTGGTACTTAAATTCTGTTTAATTAATTAGTTTGACAAGTCTTTATATAAACCTTGTATATATATGCATATTATGTATCTTGTAAATAAAGGCTTGCAATATTTATATATTAAAACATAAATATATTAGTGAATGTACATATTAATTTCATGTAGGTAGATAGTTATCTTTGTTTTTTTTTTCTTTCGTAGTTTACCTTAGTTCTATCCATCGGCTAACAGAGCTGTAAAACCTGTTAGGGTAGGTTTTCTCAAACATATTAGGTATTTTAGACAACCTCTGACCAGACCGGGCCTTCCCATTGACAGTGTGTTCATATATTCTCGTCAACAAGGTTGTGGTACATGGTTGATGTTTGGTATGGTATCGGTTGATGGTTTGGTACATACTTTGGTACATTGTTGAGATACATATATTGTGATGGTATGTTGGTGATCTTGGTACATGGTTGGTAGAAGCATGTGTTGGTGATGTTGGACATCTAGTTGAGAGGCGTCCTTGGTATATGATTCATGTGAGAGGATATGGTTGAGTATCGGTGATAGTGATAGGTTAGACAGTTTTATCCATGATAGGTTGGATATAGTGATAGGTTGACATGTTAGAGGTTGATGTGATAGTGGCAGTGATAATGATAGTGATAGTGGCAGTGATTGTCGTAGTGAAATTTGGTCTACCCTTATATTTCAGGGTGGTAGGATGGGGTAAGAAAATTGGGTTGTAGCCTCCTTCTGGTTGGAGCCGAAGAATCAGGGGGTCGTATCCTCCTTCTGGTTGGAGTCGAAGAATTAGGGAGTTGTAGCTTCCTTCAGGTTGGAGCCTAAGAATCATGGGGTTGTAGCCTCTTTCAGGTTGGATCCTGAGAATCAAGGGGTTTTAGCCTCCTTCTGGTTGGAGCAAAATAATTTAGGGAGTTTCTAGCTTCCTTTGGGTTGGAGCCTGAGAATAAGGGGGTTGTAGCCTCCTTTTGGTGGGAGCTAGATAATTCTGGGAGTTGTAGATTCCTTCAGGTTGGAGCCTATAAATAGGGGGTCGTAGCTTCCTTCCAGTTGCAAGTGGAGAATTGGAAGTTGGTTCTTCTAATGAATGTATTCTTTGATATATAAGAAATCATTATGCGGTTTTCTCTTGTTTGGGTTTCCATGTAAATTATGGTGTATTGTGTACTTGATGTTGATGTGATGTTGCTTATGTTTATATTATCATGATACACTGATGATATATTGATGATATACTGATGATGTACTATTTATTAAGTTGAATTTTATATATTGTGGTTAAAAGTGGTAAAAATGTTCATACTGATTCACCCCCCCTCTCAGTATTCCAACATGACTACCATTTTTTTAATTGAAATAGAAATGTGAGCTACCAAATATGTCAAAAATATTCAATTTAAAGATTTGTGAGTTTAGTATTATACTCTAAATGTGGGGGGTGTATACATTATGTACTTCGTAATTTGATTGATACAAAATCAAAAGGTATCTCAATAAATGCATGCCTCATTACTGAGATATATTTGAGGTTTCAAAAATTAGTATGAGTACCCACATGCTGTGGCCATCATGAATATGAAAATAGAAATGATGTTTGATATTACAAAAGTAATGTGGTGGAAGTGTGTCTTAGGCCTCCAAATTAAAAATTATGAAATACAATGATCCTGTTTGAAATATCAAAATTCCATGTCATCATTACTCAGATAATAGTAATTGCTAAAGAACTATAATTTTTAGTTTTATAAGAGGAATTGATTACCCACTTACCCACAAATTGCAAGAACAAAAATCTGACATAAGGTGGATATGTAATTACATGACAATTGTTTTTGCAAGACATGAAAAATGTATCACATTTAGATCTATAATTTACATAATTCAAATATACAATTTCAATCTTTCCATATATTAGATATCATCGAGGAAATTGTGTGTTCAAGTTCAGATAATATTTTCAAGGTGTTAAACACAAAGGATATTTTACATAATCGAAGTTGTGATGTCCATTTTTTTAAAATCGATAAATTAAAAAATACACCTTTCTAGAAAATAAGCCAAAGGAATGATGGCCATTGTAGTGAAAACTTCCTTGCTAGCAACAAAGAAAAAATGATTCATTCCTTCATCCAAAGAGACCATGAAAATGATAATCATTCTAGCATATCCCGGGAGAATTACAAGAAAACATATAAGGGGCTTCAGAGAGGCCAATGAAGTACCCATTATTTTCATATTTTATTCTATGATCATGACCAAGAAGAAATTGAAGAAATAATTATAGAAAACTACTCACCAATTTCAAAACTTAAAATAAATTTTATTTAATTTGAGATTCAACAAGGGGGTGAAGAGGCTTCCATTCTTGAGTGTTTCTTGCAATTACAACATTATAAATAACATTTAACAACCCATCATCATCTTTTTTCTTCTATGCATCAATAGTTTAAATACAGAAGGAATTTCTAGTATACAAAGTGGAAGAATATGAGAAAATCACAAAAGTAGCTTCATCAACAGAGATATACGTATTGGATGTGTAGAAGGATGACAAAGAGGAAAATGGTATTTTCATAAATACCCTTTCATCTTGGCCACAATGAATAGGCTCTTCTTCTCCAAGAATCCTCTTTTGATCACCCCCTCCATAGGGTACTGAACATGTACCCAAAATCGCCGCAACCCATGGGGTTTACCAAGGGAATTTTTTATACAAGTCAACCAAGACCTTCACCATAATAGATTGTGGAGGAAAAGGGTTTCCTAGAAATAGGGAGGTCAACAATAAACCCTACTTCCATAAAGTGTGAGTAAATTATCTACTAGAAAAAAAATCATTCCAAGAAACCTAGGCAAATGGAAAACTTAAACATAGAGAAAAAGAACCCATGAAATATACAGGGTGAAATACCTCCAAATAATTTCCATTCTCATAAAATCAGGGTGAAATATCTCCTAGTAATTTCCATTACTAGAAAATTCGGATGAATGGGAGGTACTAGTTCAAATTTTACTAGATGAAAATGCTTTTCCCTACTCTCCCCTCACAAATAACCATGGGTGAAGGGTTTTAGATATAATTATTTTAAAATAAATTTGGGGCTATGTATAGTTAAACTCCTCTATGCAAATAATTCACCCAACCAAAATTTCAAATCCCGTAATTTTGCCCCTAAAATTTCCGATGCCCTTGTTTGTATCCCTTCAATTAGTACCACATCATATAGAACTTGTATATGAAATTTCACTTCCATGTACCCTTGGGTATATCAAAAGTTACCTAGGTTACCTAAAAAAATATTTAGATAAATCAGTCGATTTTCTTGCTGTTATAGTGCACTGAGAACAACACTCAAGAATATTACTCTCTGCTACTTAGGTAATCAAGCGGTACATATAAGGGTATGGCCAAACCTCCTTAGTTGGTTATGTGATAGATTGGGATAAGTACTACTATTAGACCCTATATTTATATCATAGAGATATAGAACATGGCACTTCCTTTCCCTAAGGCCTCTAGAAACCATGTCCTTTGTCACTAGTCTTTGAAATTCCTACATAAATTGCAATATTGAAAATTTGGGAATTATGTCAACACAGTAATATTCAAGAAACAATACAACTCCACCTAGAGTAGAAAAAAAAATTCAAGGTCCTTCCTGCACCCTTATTTGATACCTATCTCATTATAATCCTTGCATCAATATGATCTTCATGTTATCACTGTCTAGTACTAAGTATTTTCATGGACCCACCTACACCACTACTAGGAATCCATCTAAACAAACCTAGGATGTAGTGTTGATTGCATTGGTACCACTCTCTAGTAATTTTTTTCTTGTGGACCCACATCTCTATGAATATCACTCAAGGCATAAATCTATCCACCAAGGTCTCTTATCTGGAAAATCTATTTGATTAGTTGCAACATAAGATAGACCAAAAACACTCTTATGCTCGGAAAAATCTTGATGATATACATGAAAATATGGGAAGACAGGATTCAAAACCCAAATATATGTCCAAAATTATGACAATGAAAACTCAAATCCTCACTTCAGAATCCTTGAGTTACTAATGGTTAGACCAGTTGTCCCACAAGGAAGGCTTGAATCATCCAATCCCATTGGGAATCACTCCACCCCACTTATTCATGATCCAATGACTCACATGTGGCACATTCTTCCTAAAGTTGATCTCAACAAATTTGATGGATCCAACCCCACGAGATGGGTCACTTATAAGAAACATTACTTTTCCCTGCATGGAATCACAAATGGATTAATGAAACTTCATGTGGGTGTCTTATATTTGAATCATGAACGTTGGAAATGGTGTAAATGGAATAAGAAATCACATGGGGGTTATGTTACTTGGACTCAATTTTTCTCATAACTCTTTGAATGCTTTGAAATAAGAACTCATTATTTGGGATGACTAATTAAGATTAAATAATTGGTGATGTTGGAGATTTCATATTATCTTTTGAGAAACTAGTCATCTGCATTGAATGCATTTCTAATTCTTTTTCAAGGAATGCTTTATTAGTGATATGAAACAAGATATATGTGCATAACTCTTAGTGGATTGTCCTACTAGCTGGTTGGAAGCCTATAAAAGATCTTGGAAATCCCAAAAGGTGGTAAATAATTAAATTAAAAATACCCCATTTATTCCCCATCCCCATCCTCATCCCATTCCCTCCCCCCCCTCCGATTAATCCCTATCTATCCTATCCACCTATCAATGTCCATGAGTTAACCCATGCCAAAATTATCGAGTGCCAACTTAAAGGTCTCTACTACAACGATGTTGAAAAATATTTTCCTAAACATAAATGTACAGAGCAAAGGCTATTTATGGTCATTTCCAATAGGAATTTTTTTATGATGAAACTAAATTTATACATCTTGAGGCTCCTCATACATCAATTGAATCAATTCCCCCCTATGATCCATAGTATGTGGAGTTCCACATATCTCCCTACATACAATGACCGGAATTTCTACTCCCCAAACCATGAAATTGATTGGCTACATAAACATCACAAAGGCATTGTCTTAATTGGTCATTGGTAGAACACATAACCTCATTCATCACTATGTATCTCAAGAAACCCACTTCTACATCCATGTTGTGAAAAAATTCTAAATCATGATTGGTAATGGAGGTTCGATGAAATGTGGTGGTCATTGTGAAAATGTGAGACTTCAAATGGGTCATTATTTCCTAAAATCCCACATGTTTTATATTGAAATGGGTGGTTGTCACATTGTCTCAGGTTTTGAATTTTTATGGACATCATGCCCCATCATCATGAATTTATATGAATTATACATGAATCTCTAGTAGGGGGGACATAGTTACACTTTTAAAGGAGTTACAATCAACTTTACCGAGATAATTATCTCCCACCATATGAAAGTATTATTAAAAAGAAGCATTGGCGCATTGTGGCTCAATTCCATTCCATTCAATCCTTTGAGAAACCTTCTCAACCCATTCATTCTGACATGCAGTCAGTCTTGGTCAAACACCAATCCATCTTTAAACCTCCCCAAGGACTACCACCTTCCAAGGGTGAGCATGATCATTCTATTCTAGTCATACCAAGAATCCTTCCACACAATGTATGCTCATATCACCATCCATTTCCCCCAAAAGATGACATATAAAATATAGTACGAGAGTTGTTAGTCACTGGTTCCATCTACCCTATTATGAGCCCTTATTCTTCACAGGTAATCTTGGTCCTCAAGAAAGAAGGAACTTGGTGCATGTGTCCTAATTTTTTAACTTTGAACAAGCTGATAGTTAAGGATAAGTTTCCCAATCTAGTCATTGATGAATTTTTTGGATGAGCTCAAGGATGCTCAATTTTTCTTCAAACACGATATTTTTCCGAGCTATCATCAAATTTTCTTGGAGGTAGATATTCCTAAAACTAATTTTCACACTCATGAAGGTTATTATGATTTCTTGGCAATTCCCTTTGGCCTTTGCAATGCACCTTCTACCTTCCAGACTCTCAAAAAAAAATATTTAAACCCTTTATGCGTCGTTTTGTCCTTTTCTTTCTTAATAACATCTTGATCTATAATAAAACTTGGCAAGCCTATGTCATGCATGTGGATAATTCCTTACAATTACTTGTTAATCATCAACTCTTTATTAATAGGCACAAAGGTGGATTTAGTGTATCTAAAGTGGAATATTTGGGCTATATTGTTAGTCATGATGGTTTACGTGTAGGTTCGAATAAAATTGAAGCAATGAAGGGATGGCCTCACCCCAAAATTCTTGAAATTTTAAGAGGTTTTCCTAGTCTCACTAGTTATTACAAATTTTTTGTAAGGAACTATGGTAAAATTTCATTTCCCCTCACAACCTTGCTAAAAGAATCGCTTTAGTTGGAATGACACTATCGAACAAGATTTACAAGAGTTGAAGAATGTTATGTGTACAACATCATTACTTAGCTTACCTGACTTCACTAAGAACCTTGTCTTAGAATGTGACACCTTGGGTAAATGCATCAAGGTAGTCCTCCTGCAAGAGGGAAAACTATCGTATTTTACTAGAAAACAACTATGTGAGAGGCACTTGGGAAATTTAACTTATGAAAAGGAGATGATGGTTATATTGCATGCTATGGATATCTAGAATCTATAATTATGCAAGAAACATTTACATATTAAAACCAATAATTGTAGCCCAAAATACTTCATGGAGTAAATGATTTCTTCCCTTGAACAACAAAAATTGGTTACCAAAATGTTGGGATATGACTATGAGATAATTTATAAGAAGGGAAAGGAGAATGTGGTAGCAGATGTTGTCTCTCAAACGTAAATAGAGAAGGGTCCCTCTTTTCACTCTCCTTCATAGTAGCATATTAGTTGAATGATATTTGCCACAAATGGTTGACAAATCCCATTATTTCCATCACAATCCAACAAATTCAAATGGAACTCCATGCAGATCATAGCTACACTTGGAAAAAGGAACAACTTCCCAAATAAAGGGCTTGTTTATTTGACCAAGAATTCAACATTTAAATCAGTTTTTTTTTATCTAAACTAGATTCCTCTCCCACAACCTATCCTTTAGGATTTCATAAAACATATGAAAGGATCAAATGTTCATTTTTTGGGGAAGGCATGAAGAAGGAAAACCTTTATGGAAGAGTGTTATTTTTGTTAACAACAGAAGGAAAGGATAGTGAAACTTCTAGGTGAACTAGAACCTTTACCCATTCTTTCATATGTATGGAATGACATCTCTATGGGGTTACCCAAATCTGACAATAAGTCTGTTATCATGGTTGTCGTTAATCACCTTTCCAAATATGCTCATTTTTTTTATTTGCAACACCCCTTCAAGGTTTTTATGATTGCTCAAGTATTCATGCATAATATCTTCAAACTCCTTGGTATGATACAGTCTATTGACATGAACCATTACCCCACCTTCACTAGCAATTTTTGGCAAGAGTTGGTTTGATTCCATGGAACTCAATTAAATATTAGCACAACTTATCATCCCCAAAATGATGGTTATATTGAAGTTATCAGCAAGTGTTTGAGAGTTTATTTGTGGTGCTTTACTTTAGAGTGGCAGTCTTGATGGGTCTAGTGGTTACCTCTAGCATAATGGTGGTATATTATAACTTATCATGGTGCCACTCAAATTACTCCCTTTGACATTTTCTATGGACAAAACCCCCCCTTTAGTACTGTCCTACTCACTAGGAGTATTTAAATTGCACGAGGTCAAAAAAATCCTCACTGCTCAAGCCAACATTCTCCACACTCTCAAGGATAATTTGGTAATGGAATGGAACAGGATGAAGTAGAGACTGATCAACTTCATTCTGAATTCCATTTTGAAAAAGGGGATCAAGTGTTCTTTCATATTCATCCTTATAGAATAAATTACTCAAAGACACCCACTGTTGGAAGGCTACTTATCCTAAGTTTTATGGCCCCTATAAGGTCCTAAAACACATTGATCCACTAGATTATAAATTGGAGCTTCCTAGCCACTCTAAAATTTATCCAATCTTTCATGTCTTCTGCTCTAATTGTCGTATTCAAACTAGCCTTCTTGAACTAGATAATAAAGGTTCCATTTGGTTGCAACCTAAGGTTGTCCTCGACAAAAGAGAGAGTCATATTCGCTAATGCACTATCCAAGAATTTATGATATAATGGAAGGATACACAACTTGAGGATGCCATCATTCATCATGGGTACCAATATAGATTCTTCAGCAATTTCCTCATCTCCAACCTTGAGGAAAACACTAATTTATAAGGAGGAGGGTATGTTAAGGTATGAGGACAACATGTTAGGGTCCTACCCTATCCCCCTTATGTAAATAGGATGCAATGTATTGAGGTCATCTTTGATAAATGAGGTCCATGTAGTAGATATAATGTGAAATAAATAATTGTAAGAAGGCTTACTAGAAGGTTTCACCCACTAGAAAGTTCCTAGGAGGTTAGATAGAAACTACTAAAGAAGTAGAAGCAATGTAATGAGATGTCTTGTGAAACATATCATAATTGGAACACTACTCATGTGGAGGTTTCCCCCTCGAAGATGAAAGTGAACTAGACATCAGAATAGATTAAAGCACATATTCAATTGCAAAAAAATACACTCATAACCAGAGAGAACAAACATAGTTCTGAGGCAAGGGAAAATATGAGATAAAATACCAAGAAACACCACCCAAAACATGAGTCATGAAGCTACTAAATGTACCTTCCGAGGTACTCAATGCACACAGTAGCAGTGAATGCAACATATAGAATACTAAGGTCCGCCCATTTCCACCCACTCCTCCCCAGCCTAGAGCCCGAGGATATCAATTTTTATTGT
This sequence comes from Picea sitchensis, assembly GCA_010110895.2. Classification (NCBI taxonomy): domain Eukaryota; kingdom Viridiplantae; phylum Streptophyta; class Pinopsida; order Pinales; family Pinaceae; genus Picea; species Picea sitchensis. Next base: position 8,243 of record SNQJ01S0187777.1, on the reverse strand, counting down.
CATATTAAATCAATTACATGATATCTATAGAGTTGAATACATTTATGAGCTATCCCTTTCCTCTCCACACTTACATCTCCAGAAAGCGTTGTTGCCACAATTAACAACAACTATTGTTTATGGGAAAGTAATATGCATCCTATTAGATACAATAGTAGTGTATACAACATGCCCCTTTCTCTACTATAGTGCCTCCAACCTAGGGATCAAAAATTGAAGTTGAGTATAAATTTATTTCCCGTGCAAATGAAAATTAAAATAAAAAATCACTTGTCAAATTTAAAATGAAAACTTTTTGGGATTGGGTAAGAATTTTTTTATATATATTATATTTTTCATTGTTTTTATGAGTTGTTTTCTTTTATTAATCTTTTTCCCTTATACCTTAACAATAATAACAAAAGAATGTTTATTGTTTTTTCTCTCTCACTTAAAATTAATAATTTTTATTATTTTTATACAATAATTGTTTTTTCATGGAATTTCATGCATGTATATATTGCCTATTTATTAAAGCTACAATTTAGTAATACCTTAACAATAATAAAAAAAGAATGTTTATTGTTTTTTCTCTCTCACTTAAAATTAATAATTTTTATTAGTTTTATAGAACAATTTTTTTTTCATAGAATTTCATGCATGTATATATTACCTATTTATTAAAGCTACAATTTAGTAATGGAGATTGAAGATCAAATTATGATTATTGTTAATTCTTTTATTCTTTGTAGGAGGAACAATTATATCTATTTTTGCAGTGCATGTTTATCTTCTTCTACATGGTACTGATACCCGTCTTCAACGACGGCTAATATTGATCCGGATTATTTTCGAAACGAAATGAGAGCAGAGATATAATAAATAAATGTACAAAGATATCTCAGATATCCAATAATATAACAGAAATGTATCATAGATGCAACCATAAACACAAAGATACAGTAATACACAATTTTCTATTAATGAGCGAAAATGTACAAAGACTGTAAAAATACAGAGTGAAAGACTCGCTAGAATGGTGACATCTTATCTTTGATAAGAGATGTGATGGCTACTCGCATTCACAAGAAGATGATTATTACAATGAGGCTCCAAAGGCCTTTTTAACGTAAATAAAATCCAAAACCCTAACCTCAGAAGATGAAAAGACAAAAGGGTTGCGGGCTCCGATGGGGGTAGTTGATACGTCAAGTTCCCGGGGGCGTAAATTTTGCATACGATCTTCATTTGGGGTGCTCAATACACCGTTGGAAAGTTCTAACTGAGAAGAACGATTTTCGACTGACCCAGGTTAGTGCCTTCGGCAGAGGCCTAGGCCCCAAATCCCCCAAAAAATAGAGCAGAGATATAATAACAGAGATATCTCGGATATCCAATAATATAACATAAATGTATCAGAGATGCAACCATAAACACAAATATGCAGTAATACACATTTTTCTATTAATGAGCGAAAATGTACAAAGACTGTAAAAATACAGAGTGAAAGACTCGCTAGAATGGTGGCATTTTATCTCTGAGAAGAGATGTGATGACTACTCGCATTCGCAAGAAGATGATTATTACAATGAGGCTTCAAAGGCCTTTTTAACATAAATAAAATCCAAAACCCTAACCCAAGAAGATGAAAATCCAAAAGGTTTGCGGGCCTCGATGGGGGTAGTTGATACGTCAAGTTCCTGGGGGCATAAATTTTGCATACGAGCTTCATTTGGGGTGCTCGATACACCGTTGGAAAGTTCTAACTGAGAATAACGATTTTTGATTGGCCCAGGTTAGTGCCTTCGGCAGAGGCCTAGGCCCCAAATCCTCTAAAAAACAGAGCAAAGATATAATAAAGAAATGTACAAAGATATCTTGGATATCCAATAATATAACATAAATGTATCAGAGATGTAACCATAAACACAAATATGCAGTAACACACAATTTTCTATTAATGAGCAAAAATGTACAAAGACTGTAAAAATACGTAGTGAAAGACTCGCTAGAATGGTGGCATTTTATCTCTGAGAAGAGATGTGACGGCTACTCGCATTCACAAGAAGATGATTATTACAATGAGGCTCCAAAGGCCTTTTTAATATAAATAAAATCCAAAACCCTAACCCCGGAAGATGAAAATCCAAAAGGTTTGCGAGCCCCGATGGGGGTAGTTGATACGTCAACTTCCCGGGGGCGTAACTTTTGCATACGATCTCCGTTTGGGGTGCTCGATACACCGTTGGAAAGGTCTAACTAAGAAGAACAATTTTCGACTAGCCCAATTTATTGTCTTTAGGCAGTCACCTAGGCCCCAATTCCCCAAAAAACATTGTTTAGGGCCTCAAAACTACCCTGAAAGTTTGGAATCCAAAAAAATGCCGAAAACCTATCAAGACGAAAAACTGGTTTTCGAGCTCGTGGAATAGGTGGGTCGCCACTGATATCCACTTAGATCAAATATCCACCCTTCGAAACAACATTGAATGCTACGATAGGTGGATTATAGGCTGTTAAATCTGAATTGCTTTCAAATACAACGACCTATATTTGACCTGCCTTAACATTCAATACTGAGTAGCATGCTGGATATTGCTGACCATCTTCGACAACGACATACCCATCTTCTTCAAATACTTGTTCTTATTTTGTCTTCTTCTTCATGGTACCTAACTTTTGAAAAAGAACACATGCATTCTTTCCATACAATTGTTTTCAATATTCGTGAAGTATTAATTT
>SNQJ01S0187776.1:0-18427 GCA_010110895.2 Picea sitchensis | reverse complement strand
TAGTAAATTTTATTATTATAGTTTTAATTAGCAATAATATTAAAATCATTTATTTTAATTTTATGTATATTAAATAATTATATAAGAAGTGATTTAACAAATGGACAAAAAATACACATATTATGATCACCTAACTCTCCATTAATGATCACCCAACTCTTATGTAGTTTATTATTTGTTTTGGATTTAATTTTATTTTATTTCACATGAAAAAAATAGTTTCACTGTTATTCTATTAGAATCAAATGAAACTTTATGTTACATATATATCTAGTAGTCAGCGATAAAAAAAGATTTGTAGACTTGACTTCCTTCTAATTTATACAAAAAGTAAAAAAAGGATCCATTTCTTCTACACTGTCCAAAAAAATCATCCAAGTAACATATAGTGGGATACATCTTTTGTATTTGAAGTTATACACACTAGAAAATGTAGAAATTTCCTGTGTTTACAACAACAACTTCAAAAAATTCTTCATAAAAAAGCCAGCCTGGTGTGTCTTTAAGAGCCATCTTTGATAGGCTGTCTACAACTTGGTTGAACTATCTATGGATATGCATGAATTGGATAGAATCAAATCCATGTTTTAAACTTCTGATCATGTCTTTTCATTTGTTGAGATAAATAAGATTCAAATTGGATTTGGAGCTTATCCAATCTATAGTGACCTTAGAATCTCCTGCAACCATCATCTTTTTTATAGTGAAATAAGAGGTGAGAAGTAGTAGCCCCCAAAGGCCCAAGAGATCTTCTTTCATGTTATTTCTAGTACCTCCAGCAAAATGTTCCCTGACTGTATGTTTTGAGGAGATTTTAAAAAATAATCCAATACCACAGTTGTTCCGTACAGTTGCACCATCAAATAAACCAATTGGACTATCACCAAAGTAGACTGGATTTAAGATGTAATCCAATTTATATTTATTCTCCTTGATTGTGTCATCTTTAAATGATAGGATATTGTTTATGACTGCCATTTGATACATTCTCTTCAAATTTTCAAAAAGAATTTTGTTTCAAAGTTTCCAGATGCCCTAGAAGACCAAAAAAGGGATGTGTCTGAGTTTTGGAAATTGTAAGAACCAGCTTTTCAGATTCTCCCCCACAGAAGTAAAATTCCAAATGTATTCAATCTTCAGGATTTTTGTTAATTCAATCCATATTTTTTTGTGAAATGGGACATTCCACAAAAAGATGTGTAGTCATTTCTTCATTCTTTGAACAAAGATTGCAGGTTGTGGGCCCAATACCTCCTCTTTTTTGAAAATTTACTCCAGTGAGAATGCAGTCATTAAGACACATCCACATGAAACAAATCAATTTGGTTGGGAGTTTCAATTTCCAAATAGCTTGAAACCACCATTTCCTTTCTTCCATATTATTTAAAAATAAAATGGGCTGATATGCAAGTTTTGCAGTGACTGTACCTAAAGATCTGTTCCAGGACCAAACCAATTTATCCTTTGAATTATTGAGGTGAGTGCCACTATATCTTAGAAAATAAATGTAACTGTCCCATTCTGTTTTGTGTAAATCAGCTAATCTGAGCTAGGCAGACTCCAACCAATAATGAGAATTACCGGTATCCATAGAATTCACTACATGAGCTAAGGAGTATAAGTTGGAGTTGTTTAGAACCTGGAGAAGTGAAGTAGTAAGTTTAAAATTTGTGTTGTAGCCAATAAAGGGATCGTGTCCCAAAACTACACGGCTTCCTAAGCTGATCTCCGAAGCAAGCCAAATTTTGATAATTGGGAGGGAGCCCATGAAGTTTTTCCAAATGATTGAAGAGCCTTGAGTTGGATGAGAACCTCTACGAAGCCAAGAGATGAGATCTATTCCTTTCAAATACTTTTTGCAGAGGACTATGCTCCATAGTCCTGTTCTGAATAAACCCCTCCAACAAGACTTTGCAGTGAGTGACTAAGAAAACTATGAGATATGTTTGATACCCCATCCACCGAAGATTTTTGGCCTGGCTATATTTTTCCATTTTGTGAGGTGGAATCATGTACCTTTCTTACCTCCTTTCCAAATGAACTTAGATATCAAATTCTGTATTCAATTCAGGACAGATGTGGGGAATTTTACCAGACTGAGCCAATAGACTGGAATGATTTGAAGTACTGAAGTTTCTAAACTAAGCCTACCTCCAAGAGAAAGCCATCTGAAAGTCCAATTCCTGATCCTTTTTTCTATCTTCTTGAGAATCCACATCCAGTCACTTACTTTATAACTGTTCAGTTTTAGATTAAAGCCAAGGTATTTCATGCCATGATCAATGCTGACAATCTTGATGTTAAATATCACCTTCAAATTTTGTTGTAGGTTCAGATCTATATTTTGAAAAAGAAAAACTGATTTGTGTTGATTTATAATCAACCCTGTAGCAAAGCAGAATTTTGTAAGTATGGAATTAAGAGTCATCCAGTACTCTAATTTCCCAGGGCCAAGGATGAGTACATCTTCTACGAAAAGTAGATGGGAGATGAAAGTGCTTACAACAACTTTAAGGCCTTTGAAAGATCTAGCAATCACATCTTGAGTTAATAACCTACTAAAAAATTCAACAACCAATAGGAAGAGTAAGTGGAGACAGTGGGCAACCCTGTCATAGTCCCCGATGGAATTTGAAGAAATCAATTGGAATTTCGTTGACCAAAACAATAGTGTTGACCGTGGTGATACAACCCATAATCCATTGAGAAACAACCCAATTTAAACCAATCTGGTCTAGGAGTAATCTAAGAAATTTCCAACTGACGTTGTCGTAGGCCTTTTTTAAATCCAATTTAAGAAAAACAAAGTTTTGTTTCTTAGTCTTTGTTGTGTGAAGGAACTCCTGAGGAATTCCAACTACATCAAAAATCAACCAGTCTTTAAGAAAACCAAACTTTTCCATAGAGATACATCTGGCTAGTTTATCCTTGATCAAAGAGACGATGACTTTGGAAATAACTTTATAGGCGAAACTACAGAGTGCAGTGGGCCTAAAGTCGTTAAAATTTTTTGATTTGCTAATATTTGGTATGAGTGCAAAGAAAGTTGCATTAAGAGCCCCTGGGATAAAGCTAGTGATCGGATATTCTTCCACTACATTTAGTAAATCCTCACCCATGACATCAAAGAAATGAGAGAACAGTTCCTGAGACTAGCCATCTGGACCAGGACTTTTCTCTCTTGGCAGTTTGTTAACTATATCTTGTAGTTCAAAAATCTGAACAGGCTTTCCAATCTCCAAATTATCTTCATCATTGAAAAACCTTGGAACAGTCTTTAAGACTTCAAGTTGAAGATCAATGTTTTCCGTGACATGTGCTTTGTACTGTGTTTTGAAATGGTTGTAAGCCATCTTCTTAATTCCATTATCAGTAGAAATCAATTTCCCATCCTCATCAGAGAGGTCCCAGATCGTGTTGTGGCTACTCCGCTAAGAAGCAAATTTGTGAAAAAACTTGGTATTTTTGTCGCCTTTCTCAATCTAGATGGGTCGGCTTCTCAGTCTCCAGGTAGCTTCTTCTATAGAGAGTATTTCAACCTTCCTTTGTGAGAGATATTTTAATAAATCCAAGTTTGCTTTCTCAAAGATTTGAGAGGGGTACTTATCAAAGAGAGCATTAATCTGATGATCAATGGAATTCAAATCTTCATTAAGATGCAACTTTTTAAGTCTGCCATTTGATGACAGATCTTTCTAGGTGTTTTAGTTTATCGCAAAGGAGAAGTAATGAAGAACTATCAGACCAATTTCGCATCTCATCCCAGGAAGCTTGGACTAAAGAGTTGAAGTTCGGATCTTCTAGCCAAGTTCTATTGAATTTGAATGGGGACGCAACAATCCATGAAAGCCCTCCAACTTGTAAACAAATCGGGTTATGATATGATATTGTAGAAGCAACCACCCAGAAGTGGAATTTTAGTTGAGAGTCAAGGAGATTGGGTGCTAAAAGGAAGCGATACAACCTCTTAGAGATACCTGTGGAGCCAGGCCTGCCATTTTGCCAAGTTGGAGTCATAACAAATGGGTGAAGATCAATTAACAGTAAGTTGGAAAAAAAATCTACCAAAGGGTCCATCTGAGCTTGATCACCCCAGATTTCCCTAGCAGAAAGAGTAAAATTAAGGTCGCCGCCTATGATTATATTATCTTCACCAAGTAATCCAGAGACGAGCAGTTGATTCCAAAAAGTTTCTCTGTCTTTATAAGGGGAATAAAAATTCAATAACTTGATAGGATCTGTCGAATGCTTAAACCTTCCTTCCAAAAAGATACCTGCAACCAAGTTATTATCTTAAGTTTACTATCATTTTTAATATAAATTAATTTTATTATAATAATTATTTAAACAAATTACTTAACCTCATAATATATTATTTTTATTATTTTAATCAAGTTATAATATATAACTATAATCTAAACATTCTACTAAATGTACTAAATGAAATGAATGTTGTCTATTTTTTCCATTAAGACATGTGAGTAAGATAAATCTTCTCCTCTCATTATTTTTCCATTAAGACATGTGAGTAAGATAAATCTTCTCCTCTCATTATTTAAGCAAAAACTCAAAATCCAAATTACATGTTGAATTTGTCTACTCTGATAGTTTATTCCATTAAATAAATTAAGATAATTAAACTTTTAAATATTTTATTGATTTTTATAAATTATAAAATTAATTTTATCTTGTTTTATTAATTTTAATATTACTAATTTTATTATAATAATTATTTAAATATTAATAGAATTATAATATTTTTTTTGTTTTAAATATTACAAGTATATTGTAATAGTAATAATAATCTATTTTTAACACACCAAATTGGTGTATGAGAACTCCTTGCTTGTGTATTGCCATTCCCTCCTCTAACGATTTTATAGTAGGCCCATGTTCAATCTCTATCCCATTCTCGTCATCTTTCTCCAACTCATCATGTGGCAAGAGGTGTCTGAGTCCCAATATTGTTTATTGCTATATATTAATATAAATTTAAAAAAAATATTCCAAACCCAAATTACTTAATAAATAATAAATAATAAACCATTGTACAATACACATACAAAGCATTTGGATTTAGTAATACGATGATTAAATAATCTAATTTTAAGAGTATACTTAGTATTTTTAAGAGATGTAGTAGTCTAAATGTTTTAAATTTTTGGTTTTGCATTTTAGCTGAATTTCAAATAATATAAATCTTAGTAAACGTTTTTTTTATTATTTAAATTCCATTTCTAAATATATAAATGGATTCAATGTTTTGAAAAAACTCTGGGGCACTCAAATTATACATATTTAACTACTCAAATATGTAGATTTAACAATTTCTCACCAATATAACCCAAAAAAATAAATAAACTTTAAAAGATGAATTTAGAATGCATTTTCAGATTACCATTAAAGAATAATCAAAACATAAAACAACTGCATTTTAAAGTTACCATTAAAAATTATCAACCCTGACTCAAAAGTGATTGAACATGTGTAAGTGGTAACTGAGTTTCACCTACAAGTCAGATAAATTAAACTAGCACAACTAATAAGTCACCAGTGAAGTAGTGAATTAAATAACTGTGAGCCCTGGCATTAAATAATCAGGGACGCCAGAGAGTTCCAGCAGAAAATCCCTACCAAGAAATAATAGTTGAGTAAAATCGTATTTGTAAATTTGGCTCTTGAAAATGAAACATTAATCACTTTCTAGAGGTGGTGTAATCACTATCCATCAGAAATTTAAATATGATTAAGTAAAAGTAAAATAAACATGTAAAGGATGTCTTTATAATAGTGAGGAAGTTAGTGGTTGAAATCACAACCATTGATTTATTGGGATCTATCTTTAAGAATAACATCTCCAACAATACTTAATCTTGCCCATACAAACCGGGATATAATTAAAACATATTAAATGCCCATTGTCAATAGGTGGCTACCACTTTTGGTGTAATAAACCCAATGCACTATACATGTCAGATAAAAAGAATAAACAACACACGCCATCCACGTCGCATACTACATATGTGGACGAGGTGCGTACAACAACAGAGGTTTTGAAAAGGACAAAGAATGGTTTTGAGGAACAGGAGAGGGTGTTTTTTGAGAGTGTTTCAAAGTTCAATCCTCGGTCACCATGGCTCCCATGAAGTGAGTAAATAAGACTACTAGATTCTCAGATTTCTTGAAACCTTCAACGTTTTAATCTCTTTTAGAGGCGTATATTCGCCATTATTGTATTTTTTTTAGGGTTTCTTGAAACCCTAGTTGTGCAGTTTAAATTCTAATCTCTGAGGTGATATTTCACTCATTCATTGTGGCCTTATTCTACAGGTCAATCTTTTTATTCTTTGTACCTTGTACATCTTATCTAAATAGAGTTTCACACCACTTGAAACATTGTTCAAATGGGTATTTGGTTTTACGGGTTTTCACCTAAAGCACTATTACTCCATACAATCATCGTGGGGTTTCCCCTCTTTTCTTACCAAACTTCTATGGGATATATTAGTACCAACCACATTGCAACCAAGATACCAACACACCATTGCTTCTTCATGCTTGATATTTTCATTTTTGCCATGCAATTAGTTTGGGATCTATTCATAGGAATGTTAAAACTCATTTATTATATAACTTGGGTGTGTCTAGAATATTTTGTTATAAGAATGCTCATGAACCTTCTATTTTTCTATTTATCATTTACATTTATAGTGGTATTTATCATTAGCATTTAGAGTAGGTTTCTATATTTTATGAAATTGTAATGCACATGGTGAGCTAATCTTTTCTTCTATTAGCTTTAAGGTCTTAGTCATGATGTTATTAGATCATTTAATAATAAAACCAAGATTTCACAATTCTTTAACAAGAATTTTCTTAATTAACACTATCAATCAAATAAATTATATATTTCAAACAAAGTGTTTTTTTTTCTAAAATGATTTAGGGAATTTTTAGACCATGCACTAATCATGACAATGTATATACACTTTACAACGTGATCTTGTTCTACACTTAACAATGTGTACCTCAGGCTTCAACAATCACTAGGCATTTATGCCTCATAGTACATGATTCATGACTCTTGAGGTTGTACTGTTTTTAGTTTCACATGCTCTTAAGATGCAACATGGAGGTATGGACTATGACTATGGATACACTGAGATTTATTTTTCTTCAAGATGGAAGTAGATGTATTTATATCTACATTCATATCCGGTAGGTCTGGTTTCTTGTTTCCTTGCCTCACCTAGACTACTCATACTCAACAACGATAGTTCAAATTTGGTTCTTTGGAGTGTGCCATCACACTTAGATCTAAGAAATGAACTTGCTTTTAGTTATTCCCCTATGTTACTTTGAAACTTGAAGTGGAAGTCTTTCTCTAGAAAGAAGATATTTGTAGCTCTGGTTTCTTGGCTTTGTGCCCCAAGTGGGCTACACATAGTCAATAGTAGTAGTTCATATTGGGCTTCTTGGAGTGTGCCCTTCCACAATGATCTACTCATCAACACAACCCATGCTTCACTCCCAAAGTAAAGTGGAAACCTTTCTCTAGCAAGGAGATGCAACATCAACCATAAGTATCTGCATGATTCGAAGGGTATTCATTCTACAACATAGCAATAGCAGTGGCCCAACACCATCTACCAGCACAAGCAAACTCCTTCTAGTAATTACAACTATAGATCTAGAGGATCACTCATCAATAAGGATTGTTCTCCTAGTCAGCCAGATCCCTCCCTAGTACCCTCCCTCGCACCGTTCCTAAACCAAGAGGCATTAGTGGACTACAACATCTCTTTTCAGGCACAATTTTTAGCCACAACAAATCTCGCCATTCCCCCAACTCATCATGAGTTTGCTTCTTCTATGTGGATAGTCCTACACAAATGAAAGTGTAGATGTTTTCAAACTAAATCAAGAAAAACTAACTTAAATAAATCATGAACACCTCTCTCTAATTTTATCTCCAAACACTTTTTGTCACGGTTAAATTTAACTTGGAACTTGAGAACATTTTTGTATCTTACTATATAAAAAGCATTTACCCAATTAATGAAAATAATATAGCCTTGAGTCTTATTACAACACTTTTGTTATGGGCCTATGTGTCCTTCTTATTGTTTTTGATTTTAGGGCATGTGGTTTTTATGGATTTTAAATTTTAGCTATCACTAGATACTCAAACTCTTTTGAGCCCCCATTTTAGAAAATAAGCTGTCATTTTAAAATAAAAATTGTAATCTTTTTTTTCTAATTTTTATAATATTTCATTTTATAAAAAATGACAAAATCATTTATCTTATTATAGAATAACAGAATATAATAATTAAATACACATAAATAAATTATCAAAAAATATTATTTATCTCAATACTATAATACTAATAAACAAATATTCTAATATTATTTATTATTATTAATTTTGTCTAGATGTAGGAGGATGAGGGTGGGTCTCTGAGAATAATAGAGAAAAACTTCTTAATAAGTTTTTCTCTATTGGCTCCTCCCAACCCCACCCCTCACACAAGTTTTCTTCTATTATTTCCCACCCTCCCACTTTCACCTCCTCATATCCTCACCCCTCACACAAGTTTTCATTATTCTCCCACCCCACCTCACCCCTCATATTAAGTTTTCTCTCATATTACCCCCCAACCCCACCACTCCTACCCTCATATGTAGATAATGTTGTAAGCATTGTTTCCTCAATATAAAGCAACTTTGGTTTTGAAAATCAATAAAAAGAGTCATGGATACCTTAAGAGTAATATGAGGAAAAAATGTAATAAGTTCTATCACCCTATTATTCTCCACCCTCACCCTCACATGCTTTCTCTATTATTTCCACCTCACCCCACCCCTGGCAATTCCTCACCTCCTCACACCTCCTTCTATATTAAGTTTTCTCTATTATTCTGCACTCTACCATCACCCCTCACCCTCATATGTGGATAAATGCTAAGCATTTTTTTCTCAATATAAAGCAAGTTTGGTTTTGAAAATCAATAAAAAGAGTCATGGATACCTTAAGAGTCATATGAGGAAAAAATGTTAGGAATTTTTTCCTCATATGAGCGTGAGGGTGGGGTGGGGAATACTAGAGAAAACTTATTTCTCTATTATTCTCACCACCCCACCCTCATATTAAGTTTTCTTTATTATTCTTCACCTCGCCATCACCTTCATATACAGAATGCTAAGCATTTTTTTCTCAATATAAAGCAAGTTTGTTTTGAAAATAAATAAAATAAAATCATAGATATATTTTATTGTTTATCAATTTTTTTATAACTTCTCCAATTCTTATTGAAAAAATCATTAAAAATTTGGAATCTTAAAAAACAATAAATATGATGAATGTAAAGCAAGTTTGGTTTGAAATCAACAAAAAAGGTTGAAAGAATGTAATGACCACTTTTATCGAATAAAACTTTGAACTTTTTCAAATTATTGAAAAGTTAAAAATCGAATTTATTAACTGTGTGTTTTAAAAAAATATAGATATAGTCTAATGAGAGTTTTCATGTTTCTGATATAGTCTAATGAGAGTTTTTATGTTTCTTTCATTATTATATTATATTGTACATTTTCTAAAAAATCTACCAACAATTTATGAAATTGAGTTTTGTATTTTTTAAATCGAATATAATGAATTAAAAAGTGTCATTATTGTATTTATATTATTAAAAATGGAGAATGTTAAAAGAAATGATTTTGATTTTTTTAAAATCACTTTATACAAAATTTAAAAAGTTATATATAGTAAAGTAGTTTTGGATTAATTTAATTATTAGTTTTATTGTGAATATTATCCATGATTTTAACCATATTCATTTTCATCTTTTAAATTTTAAATTTATAATGTTGAAAATAACTAGAATATTAATTTATTTTTTTTTAATTTTGACCTTCTTTTCAACATGTTGATCTTCCATAAGAAACACAAGTACCTAATTTTATTTTGTAGTGTATATATAATTTCCTCATTAAAAAAGTTTTTTGAAAATGTCTTTCTTAGCTTGTTATAATAATAATAATAATAATAATAATAATAATATTGACACACACACATTAATACTAATCATAATTATAATTATAATTATAATTATAATTATAATTATAATTATAATTATGTAATTATTATTATTATTATTATTATTATTATTATTATTACATATATTTAACTTGTCAGAATACCGTAGTCAAGTCAAACACCAAATTGATGTATGAGACCCCCTTGTTTGTGAGACAAGGGGCCTCCTCCATGTAATAATTAGACTGCTAAAGTTTACGGAAGTGTACATACCCTACCCCCTATGGATTTAAATATGTGACCTCCTAGAATGAAACATGTTTTCCTAACCATTAGGCCATAATAAAGGAATCAAATGAATGAGAGTTGATAAGGACGAGAGGTATTTTCCATCTCACTTCCACTTGTGTGGAGCATGCATCAAACCCCAATAGGGTTTCTTCTACAATGAAAAATATTTTTTTAGTGGCCAATAAAAGTGAGGAGGTAGTTTTCCTTTGGTAGAGAGTGAAGTCGAGATGCCTCTAAAGAATTGTTTAGAAGGATTGTGTCTATCATAAGTGACTTTGTGGGAAGATGTTATGGCGACTAGATCATGGTCGTTAGTATGTTTATTGTGGGTGAGTGCAAGTTAATGATGGTCTCTTGTGACGCATTGGTGGCAATAATCTATTGAATTCGAGGGATGTTTCAAGGTACTTTCACAACTAATTTGAATATGGTGTAAGAATATGAAATGTAGGAAATCAAAATCTTTCAAAACATGTAATTTTTATTTATGGAAGTTTTGTATAGACTATGTGAAATCATAGTTTTTCTAAGTGTGGTATGCTACTTTTTCTACAAAATATAATGCATATGATCCCATCAATGGAGTGGTTGAGTACCTAAATGATGGAATTTCCTTAAAATATTTTCTACAATTATAGAGAATGTTTTTTTCTCATTATTTTTTCAATTTTTCAATTTAAATTTAATATTTTTTTTAAATTAAGAAAGTGAGCATAGCCATGAAATGAGAAGGTAAGTATTAGTGTAGGGTTCGAGAGCATAAACATAATAATTTATTTTTTTTAAGATTGTAGATCCTGGTCTATATTATTGCACCATACATATTTTTTTGAAATGGCTACAAAGAACTACAAAGTCACACACACACACACACACAATCTACATAGTTGGATCTATATGTGTGTATGTAGTTTCACAAACCAAATCATTAGGGTTGTTATTCCAAATCTAAATCCGAAGCAACCAAGTCAATAAAAATGCTAGTGAGTAGAAACGCTTGACGACTTGACCATTGTAAGGTGGGGGGACAAGGGAAAAGTATTTAATTGAATCTTTTAGGGCTCATGGGCCATGAACATGGCTTGAAACCATAACACAATCCCTCTAAAGTGGATATTCAACCTGTAAGTGGAATATGCTTTTATTATAATGCCTTGGACAATAGGGATGGGTCTTAATGCCTTGTTAATGGGAAAGGGATGAAAATAAGGCCCTTAGGGCCTATATGAAGCTTCTAGGGACCAAGGGCTATGAACAAGTCCACAAACCACAAAACATGTTGTGTATAGTAGATAATTTTCCTTAGAGTGGAACATGGGCACAAATATGAGGCTTTATGCACTAGGGATCAATGAGACCATTATTGGGGGATAAATAAAGGGAATTAGGCCCTAATAATATTCTTGAGCTAATGGATCATGATCAAGGCATCAAACCACAATGTAGACCCATCAAAGTGGATATTTGGCATACAAGTGGGATATGGACACAATCAAGAGATTTTGGGTAGTTGGGATCTGCCTTAAGGCATTGACCATAGTCAACGGAGGAAAACAAATGCCTTACACCAAAAATGGATATTTAGGACTCATTAGCCATGAATATGACCTCGAACCACAACATAGGCCCTTTATAGGTGATCTTTGGCCTTTAAGTGGAATGCATGTACCATTATGAGGTCTTATGCATTAAAGATGTGTCTTAAGGTATTGGCCATGGTCAAGGGAGGAAAAAACTTCCCTTGGGCCTTGGATGAAACCTTTAGGGATCAAGTACCATAAACAACACCAAACACCACATAGCATGTCCTCCATAGGGATCATTGTCCTCTTAGTGAGATATGGGTGTCATTACAACATTTTGTGCATAGGGGATGGCTCCACGATGGGTCTTGAGGTATTAACCATTGTTGAGGGAGAAATACAGAGAATTAGACCCTAAACAAAGACTCTTGGGTTAATGGGCCATGATCAAGTCCTTAGACTACAACACGAGCCCTCTAAAAGGGATATTTTGCATGTGAGTGGGATAGGGATGTAATTAAGAGTTTTTTTAGTAGGGATGAGTCTAAGAACCTTGACCATGATATGGTGAAGAAAATGAAGTCCTTAATCCCTAAACAAATATTACTAATTTTATGGGACATAAAAAATCCTCGAACCACCACAAACGCCCTCTAGAAATTAGCTTTATCCTTGAGTGGGATATGGGAAACATTATGAATTTTTTCACACAAGAAATGGGTCTTGGGCCTTTGGCCTAAAATAAATATTCTAGGGTCTTGTTCCTTGAACTAGGCCTCAAACAACGACACAATCTTGAACCATTGGCCTCTTGGTGGGATATGGGAATCATTAAGAGATTTTGTGTAGTAGGAATGGTCATATGATCTTAAGTAATCTTCTATATCTCATAATATATTAATGATGTTATCATAGCCGCAGTGAAAACAAAATACACACATAGACACTACTTTATGCAAAGCAAGGGAAACTAGGAAATATGCTCCCAAATCCCCCAAAGGGAAAATTTTAGTAATTAATCATTCCCATATGTATACCTAGTGTACAAATGGTCCCTTATATAACTATAGGTGACCATCAAAATTATTTCATAATTATATAATTAGTTCAAATGAATACACAACCATATCCATAATTAACCCCTATGATCTCTCCACAATATCTCCATGATTCTCTCAACAATATTCATCCCTACACCTACTCATTTCTCTCCATCGCTCATTCCTATGTAGACTTTCTAAAATTTAGTTTACCTCATTACAAACCATTAATTTATTCATTTAAACATTACAGGTATGATTATTCATCAAGTAGGAATTATTTATCATACTCCCCTTTTCTCTCTTGCATTGGTCCTTTAAACTGATTCCTTCACCTTTATCTCTGTTCACATCTTCTGTCTTTTTCGATCTTTTTTCTTCTTACTTCTTTTTATGTGATCTTATTGTGCCTACAACCATAAATTTTTTTATTTAATTCCGTATAAAAGAGTAGCCATCCACCGGAATTCATGGGTCACCGACCATTGTATTTTCCAATTCACTAGAAAACTCTTTCTCGTACATGGTTCATCAATCATTTTTTCGTGATGATCTGCATAGATGTACCTTTATTCCCCATACATCACCATAATATTCATCCTCATCTTGGGGTTTTTTGACATACCTGTAGCCATGCTCTCAATGCTCTTGCATCAGATTCCCAAGGAAAAAAAACTCTTCATGGACTCCTATCCATGTGTTCCCTATCATCTCACAAACTTTTGTTTCATATTTTGTCACGCAAGATTCTTTTCCACGACTTGCAATATCCTTTTCATGCTCAAATACACAAGCCCATTTTTCATGACTTGAAATCTTGTTGACTGCCTTACATCAACGTTTCTGTTAGATGTGGACTGCCCCAAGTTAGTTGTTCTACCCACTATTGAGAAAATTTTATCTCATGGATTTCATTATATTAGTGGTTTAAACTAACCATAAACCATTACAAAGTGGTTTTTAGAGTACCACTAACTTAACAAATTATGGGAATACATGCCTCATCAAGCTTACATTAGGTACATATAATTTCAAAATTTCAACTTAGGTAAATCTAGCCTTTATACAAACCTAAGACCAAGATATTTATCAAATCATTATTCAAGTACCATTAACTTCTTGGGGATGTCATACTTCATGGATTTATTGTATCTACATATCAAATCACATACTAACTTTATCTATACCTTGCTTTGCTTGTTTGTTCTTCATGCTTCCGTTGCTTCAGTTTTGACGCTTTGCTGTGGTTGCCTTATGCCAATTCTTTCTTTTGTGTTCCTTGCATCCTTGCTTTTTTCCTTTCCTCTTGCCTCTTGCTTATTTTTGTTCACGCATAGGATTCCTTCTGTTTAAACTTTCCCTTTCATCGAAGTCATAAGATTCCTTCTATTTCGAGTCCGAGTATCATTAGAAAGTAGCATTTTGGGAATCAAACTCTCATGTTCCACCAATTGAGAAGTAGGTTGTACATCGATGAGTATCTTGAGGAATATATGAAAGTCACAAAAAAAATATATTAGAATTCACTCAAGCCGAGTTGTTGTAAATGTTCAAGCAAAGTAATCACGGGGTTCAAATTACAATTAACATATTCAACAAGTCAAAACCTTGGTATATTTGGGCAACCTTTATTCATGACACATGTTATTGTTACCATTTGGAATTTCAATTGTATTATGAGGCATTGCAAGACTTTATAAAATTTATTTTCTAGGTGACCTATATCCTTCATATGTTCATGAATTTATTTCCCTCATATTATGAAATGGAAGCATTGGAGTTGTTTTCTACAAAAAAAAAGTGTTGGAAGAAAAATTGTTATGATTGTGGTAATCTATCACTCTTTGGTAGAAAATTTCCTATTGATCTTTCCAACCTTGGATTGAAAAATAACATGGTGAAGTGGAAGAAACATAAATTTGGTTTTAAATTGCAGATCCTATTCAGAGGTGATCTGCGATCTTTTGATCGAGTGACTTATAAAGAATTGCATTAAATGAGCATAAATTAAAGTGCACCATTAAAGAAGGAAAAGCTCAATAATGAAGAGACATAACATCAAATATGAACAAAAAAACTTGATAATGAAGTTTTTCCCTGGTGGACTACATCTTCGGGTCCTACTCTCAAATGGGTAGGCCTTCTTATTAAATCAACAAAAGAATTTGGCAAAATACATAAGTATACCTCATTTTGAAATAAAGTTGCATAAGTTTTGCTCAGATCAGAAAATAGACAGCACCATTGAATTCGTGGCCTTGAGTTACCCAAAAATGACTGTCTCCTTGCCTCGATCCAACTCTGACACTCCAAGGCCCAAGAGAAACTCTGTCTAGGTTTTTGTGCCCTACAACTTGCAATAAATGTTGAGGAATCTATCTCGAAATGCATGCCCATCCATACCCATGCACACCCTCCTTCAGCACTAGACGGATGCAAGTTTTAAGTATTGTTTACAAGATTTTTAAACAACGAAATCCGTTGCCATAGTGGTTAGTGGAGCTTGTGTGAAGGCGTTAATGTAGGGGGAGGTCCCGAGGTTGAGCCCGCAGGCCTCCCCTTTTGGACTATCCGTTGAAACTTATATATGTATCTGAAATATATCGTTCCGCTAACTTTGGTGATGCTTCTAGAATTCTGTCGGGTTCCATATTTGGCGAGGTCTCGCCAGATTTGGCGAACCCACCAAATCTTAATTTTTTTTGAAATTTCAATCACGGGTTGTCATTGGGCATTTTCCCACTGCCACATTGTAGCCCATGACTAGGCCACGTGGCAGTCAATCATCGGGCCACATCAACCACTATATTCCAACTCAGCTGCCAAATCATTGTACGGGCTGCCATGTGGCACAATTTTACTGGTCCACGGAATGACCCATAAATGCCAAATATGAGGGACACGTGGTAGCCTCTAGTGTTGCCACGTCACCATGATGATGTCAACATGATACATGTCACCTTCTTCACATGCCATGTATGTTGTATAGATGCTAACATCATCCGTACTGTTGTTGATGTCAGCAGTATCGATGTTGACTCATCCCCTTGCTGACTGGGCTAGGTTGACCAAACTTTTGACCATGAATATTTGTTGATCCATAACCTCGTTTGACGAGCCATTTGCATCGTTGGAAATCTTGTGACGTTCTCTTCATGATTGTTTCATTTTCACTGGGTTTTTATAACTTTGAATTTTTTTCCTTTCTCTGTCTACTGAGACCATTATGAGCTTCTCGAGTTGCTTCTACGAGTTTTGATTTGTTCTTGGTTTTCTCTGGATCCTTTTTGGATCACGCCTTCCCACTGAGAGATTTTTAGACCACCAAAATATTTCATCAATCAACATATAAGTGAGGGAAAAGTTCCATCACCTTGTCCTTCTCAATCCACTTTGCCTTTCTTGGATGTGTTCCCCTTAAGACTATTCGAAATAATCAACATCACCCCTGTGTGAAGTCCTCATCCTTCTGTCCATGATGATATCTTCATTTAACCCATCCAAGTACTCAAGAGCAAACTCATCAACTGAAGGTATTGAAACTTCCTCAACCTGACCCATCATCATGAGAGGCTAAAAAAGTTTCAATTTCTCTACATTTACAACTGAGTAAATATACATATAAGGTGGAATATCTAGACAAAAAGCATTGGTACCACTTTTCTCTAACATAGTGAAGGGTCCATAATGAATGGGCTTGAGTTTATTTCCTTCACCCTTCAATCTCTACTTGTTGATGTGAAGTCATACCCGGTCTCCAACCTGGATCTAATGATCAACCCTGTGCTTGTCATGCCAAGATTTATACTGTGCTTGACTTTTCTTCAATTGTTCCTTGACTTCCTGGTGCACCTGCTAGATCCTCTGGATGAACTTGAGGGCTCTGTCCTCTTTTCTTTATTCATTTGAATCAGCATCTCTCCCATACATCAAGTCCAAAGGAACTTTAGGTAGGTACCCAAAATATGTCTCAAAAGGTGAACACTGAGTAGAGAAATGTAAGGATTGATTATAAGCATGTTGTACAAATGGTATCTGTTCATCCCATAACTTAGGATGCTTACTGAAGTAGACTCAAAGAAAAAGTACCACTATTCGGTTTACCACCTCTGTCTGTCCATTAGTCTGTGGATGGAAATAAATGCTCCTCTTCAATTTGGTGTCCATCATTCCCCACAAGCTTGTCCAAAAATCCCCAAGGAATCGAGTATCTTGATCTAAGATAATGGATGTGGGTAACCCAAAGTGAACCCAAACATACTGAAAGAAGAGATTAATAGTCTGCTCAACAATGATCTGATTTTTACATGGCATCAAGATACACATCTTGTTGAACCTATCCACTACAACATACAAATAGTCATGACCCCCTTTTGACATTGGTAAACCCCCTACAAAATCCATGGAGATACTTTCCCATCGATGGGATGGAACATGTAGTGGTGAGTATAGCCCCAGTTTTCTATTAGTGGGTTTACAAGTAGAACACATCACACACCCCTTTACATATTTAGTTACAATTTCATTCATTTGAGGCCAGTAACAAAACCTCCGTAAATGAGCCATAGTTTTTCCTACCCTGAAATGCCTAAACACAAGAGAAGTGTGAGCTTCTCGTATTACATGGACTCGTTCACTTGTAGGAATACATAACTTTCCAAGATGGTAGAGTAGTTTTCCCTGCAGACAATAGTTCTCTACCTATGCAGCATGGGTTAGCTTCTCATACACTTCTTTAAAATCTTCGTCAATGGCATATTGTTCCACATAGATATCATGAGATAAAGAAGTATTCTTCAAAATAATAGAAGCAACAATAGGAGGTCTAGAAAGCCTATCAGCTACCTTGTTACTTGTATCCTTTTCGTGCTTGATTACCAAATGAAATTGTTGTAGAAAACCCATCCATCTGTAGTGTCGATATTGTTGCAGTTTGTCTTTTTCTTGGAGATACTGTAAGGGTTGGTGATTTGTATGTATGATTGTTTCCTTCCTAACAAGTAGTTCTTCCATTTCTTTACACTTTGAACTAATGCATAAAACTCTTTATCATATGTAGGATAGTTAACAAAAACTTAGTTAAAAGTTTCAGAGTGGTAACAGATAGGCTTACAATATTGCATCAATACTACACACTTGGCGTATCCGCTAGCATCTGTCTTGATCTCAAAGGGTTTTTGAAGATTTGGCAGTGCTAATACTGGTGTGGTACTGATCTTTTCCTTCAAAGTGTCGAAATATTTTTGTTTTTTTCCTTCCCACTGAAAAGTGTTCTTCACACTGGTTAAGGCATGCAAAGGAGATGCTATAAAGGAGAAGTTTGAAATGAACCTCCTCCAATATTGGACTACACCTAAGAATATTCGTATCTTGGTTACACTTTTGGGCTCATGCCAATTTACAATTACATCAATCTTGGAAGGATCAATTTTTAATTTTCCTCCCCCTACAATATGACCTAATTACACAAGTGAAGTATTGCCAAATTCACATTTAGAAAATTTTACATACAAATTTCCCCTTTGCAAAGTATC
>SNQJ01S0187774.1:0-18445 GCA_010110895.2 Picea sitchensis | reverse complement strand
CACTTCATTCTTATGTTTATGAACATGTTTCTTTGTATTGGATTTAGAACTTGAACTTGAAGAAGGAGGTGTTGATGGAGGTGCAGGAGGAATCTGAGGATGATCCTCTCCCTCTTCACCTTTTCCCTTTGAATATTCACCCAGATTTGGTTTCTTACATTCCAAGTAATCTTCATACACAACTTTCATCATCTCCGACATGGAAAAGAAATCTTTTCAAAACTCTTTCTCATCCTGAGAAAGACCCTCTTTCGATGCCATCTTCTCGGTGTGAGAAGCTCTCTTTCTCAATCCAATGAATGGATTCTCTTCAACAAGATCGGCTTCACTATGTTGTATATTTTCCCTAGTTAACATGCAAAACTCAAATCCAAATGTCAACTAGCTCTGATACCACTTGATCTGAAATGATCTTTTACACGACTATGGTTGAGTTATTAAGCATGTATTGATTAACCAATTAGGAATATTAATGAAAGAGGAAGAATATATGAGAATATATCATAGACACATAATCATGTACAGAATTGAAATGAAGCAATAAACAACAACAAAACATAAAACCAATGTGATAACGGAGTTCGGCAAACTCACCTACGTCTTTGGGCCTTTGTCTCAGTGGGTGAGGCTTCTTTATTTCTGTTAAAATATAAATAAGTACATCACATTAGTTCCAAAAAGATACAAGACTAATATGGTCTTGTTCTAGCAAATCTCTAGAATCCAATAGAAGAAGCGACACTCGAAATGGATGTTTGGAGCTCCCATAAATGGCCCGCAAAGGTGCGCTCCTCAACACTTTCCCTGCATAAAAATGGATTTGGCTTATCTTTCCTTCAACATAAATCTTCTCTGAATCTCCTCTCATAGCCTCAAGAAGTTCTGTTTTATATAGATCTGGGGTTGGTATCCATCAACCAACTTCCCCCCAATATCTGGCCTCAAAAAGAGCCCAATATCCCCCAGAAATAGGCAAAACTCTCCATTAATAGGCATAAAATCAATAAAAATCCACTATAATATGGTCAAAACCCACGTTATGCAACCAAATTCAAAAATATCCCCTAGGGTTGGGCGCACACTCCAAAATGTGGTCACATGGCAACTTAGGTGGCCAAGCACCAGCCCAAAGGGCTGCGCACTAGCCCCTTTTCCAAAAATATAGGTCACATGTGGCTTGGGGATAGGACCGCGCCCTTGGGGTGTGCCTAAACCCCTGGTTCTAGCCCTCACATATATGGTGTAAAGGTGATACAAAGATGCGGTGGTGTTTGTATACATTTCTCCCATGCCCCTATCCTTTGTGGTCACAAGTGCCAAATAAACCGTGGATTGGGGATTAGCCCCAGCCCCTTTCCGCCCCCTAGACAATTACATTGAAATATATATATATATATATATATATATATATTATAAAGTGGTTTTTAAATAACAAGCATTGATGTTGGCGCATTGCCTAAAGAACCCTTCCCAAGGAATGCACTCAAGTAATGGGTCATGGGTTCGAATCCCATGAGACTCAAAAATGTTTAGACTGCCATCCAGTGACAGGGTGCCACTTGTCAATTTTCCTAAATAGTGCCACTTGTCAATTTCTGAGTGGATATGCCATGTTCCCAGTCAAACTGTTGTTGTGCTGCCACATGTCTCAATTCCACGTCATCATGATGATTTCATGTTGACATCAACATTAATTTTTTTTTTCCGGTTGACCTATTGAATTTTTCCCTATTTGGGAAAACGACAAGAGTGTGATAACTCTCGCATACAACGTCCATTTGAGGAAGTAAATATATGGATGGAATCAACACAATGATCTAGTCGCAATGGAATTGGTTTCATTTGATTCCGACTACTTTCATTTTTGAGACTTTCCTAGACCTGGGGAGCCTCCTGGATCCAATTCTGGATCACACCTCCCCACTAAGGAACTTTTGGTCCCCAAAAGGTTACTGACCAGTCAACAAGCTCGGGATAGGCCACCTAGCTTGTCCTCTGTCTCTGAACTCTGTGTTGTGCACCTATCTCATCAAGATCCACTATAACACAATCATGACAACTGGCATCATATTGTTAGCCATTTGAACCTTGTCACATTTTACTAAATCCTCTATCATCCATGTATACAACATTACTAATGGTAGCATAAAAAACATGACTACAAATGAGTTGATATACTTGTAATATTTCCATGACATGAGCTTATCTTGAAGAAAATTGTGATTGATTTTCCATTCAACAATCATTTCATGTTCTTGCTTAAGATCGATTACTTCATTTGAAATAATTATTGGTTTTTTGCTTGCTTGAACTGCCTTCTTTAATTGTTCCATAGTTTGAAGTGTTTTATTGTCCTTTACATGATGAGCATGAACCACATAATCTTGACCTGCTTTGGTTAATTGATATTGATTCTTTGTCTTGTATAATATTTCCTTACGATAATATAAATATGGACTATGTAAGACCATTCCACATTTTGTTAGTGGAACTACATCACATGTTACCTCATCCACATACTTAGATGAAATTTAAAATTTGATTGTGCGTTGTTTGGTTATGTGCATTTGATAATGATTGTTTATCCATTTAAGTGTGTAAGGCTTATGATGTTCTTGTGTTTTTAACCCCAATTGCTTAACCATTTCTTCTGAGATTAGGTTAGATTTAGATCCATTGTCGATTAATGTGTCCACCTTAGTGTGTCACATGATAACCCTTATATGAAACAAGTTACTTCTACAATCAAATCCTTCACCAATTTTACATGTCATACCAACTAATGAGACCTTAGATTCGTCACCTGAATCCGTTCCCAAGTCCGTCGGTCGTGTTGTCGCTGCAACGATTTGCCTCCCTTTCTTTTCCTTGAACTACTTTGGCCTCTTCTCGG
The DNA here is from genome assembly GCA_010110895.2 of Picea sitchensis. Taxonomy (NCBI): domain Eukaryota; kingdom Viridiplantae; phylum Streptophyta; class Pinopsida; order Pinales; family Pinaceae; genus Picea; species Picea sitchensis. Next base: position 15,552 of record SNQJ01S0187774.1, on the reverse strand, counting down.
GATGCAACTGCCAAAAATGGTCCTCATCATGTCCCTCTTTCTTGCAATGCTTGCAAGAGGGCTTCTCTTCCTTTTTCGTCACTACATTTGAATTCTTTCCATGCCATTTCCTCTTGTCCTCTTTCCTTGAAGACAATTCCCCTATTACACCTGCTTTCCTTGCTTCAATATATGTAGCTTGAACAGAAACCTCATTAAGGTTAGTGGGTCCAAACATGAATACAGTGTTTCTAATATGTGCAGGTAAACCTCCTATATACTTCATAAGGGTTTGTTGTGTATGTAAAGGGATATCTAACATCAAATCCATTTTATGAAATCCATCTATGTACTCTTGCATTATTTTTCCTTTTCTTAGTTTTAAAGCTTTCCATTCAACTAATGTTTTTTCTTTATAACCCAAAGGATAGAATTCATTTCTAAGTGCATAGATGAAACTTTACCATGATGGAAATACATTACCCACTTGTTGCATCCCATTTTGCAACTTACTTTTCCACCAGATGAGAGTTGTGTCTGGAAGTCTCAAAGATGCCAACTTGATTTGTGTGGCCTCATCCTTGATCTGTTGCACACTACAGTAAACCTCCATCTGCCTGACCCAATTGTCAAGTTTCTCTTCATTAACTTCACCATCATATATGGGTAACTCAAATTTAACATCAAGTTTTAATAATGGAATTTCATTCTTATGTTTATGAACATGTTTCTTTGTATTGGATTTAAAACTTGAACTTGAAGAAGAAGGAGAAGAAGGAGGTGATGATGGAGGTGAAGGAGGAATATGAGGAGGATCCTCTCCCTCTTCACTTTTTCCCTTTGAATATTCACCCAAATTTGATTTCTTACGTTCCAAGTAATCTTCATACAAAACTTTCATCATCTATGACATGGAAAAGAAAGCTTTTCGAAACTCTTTCTCATCCTGATAAAGTCCCTCTTATGATGCCATATTATCGGCGTGAGAAGCTCTCTTTCTCAATCCAATTAATGGATTCTTTTCAACAAGATAACCTTCACCATGTTGTATATTTTCCCTGGTTAACATGCAAAACTCAAATCCAAATGTCAACTAGCTTTGATACCAGTTGATCCAAAATGATCTTTTACATGACTATGGTTGAGCTATTAAGCATGTATTGATTAACCAATTAGGAAGCTTAATGAAAGAGGAAGAATATATGAGAATATATCACAACCACATAATCATGTACAGAACTGAAATGAAGCAATAAACAACAGACAACCATAACACCAATGTGATAACGGAGTTTGGCAATCTCGCCTACATCTCTGGGCCTTTGTCTAAGTGGATGATGCTTCTTTATTTCTATTAAAAGATCAATAAGTACATCACAACAGTGCCAAAAGGCTACAAGCCTGATCTGGTATTGTTATCCTAGATATCTAGAATCCAACAGAAGAAACAACACTCAAAATGGATGACTGGAGCTTCCAGAAATGGCCTGCAAAGGTGCGCTCCTCAACAGCTTCCCTACATAAAAATGGTTTTGGCTTGGCTTTCCTTTAGCATAACTATTCTATAAATCTCCTCTCATGGCCTCAAGAATGCTTGGTTTATATATATTTGGGGTTGGTAACCATCTCCCAACTTCCCCCCAAGCTATGGCCTCAAAAAGATCACAATATCCCCCAAAAATGGGCAAAAATCTCCATTAACATGCATAAAATCAATAAAAATCCACTATAATATGGTCAAAACCCACGTTATGCAACCAAATTAAAAAATAGCCCCTAGGGTTCAGCACGCACTCCAAAATGAGGTCACATGGAAACTTAGGTGGCCAAGCGCCATCCCAAAGGGTTGCACGTTGGCCCCTTTTATGAAAATATAGGTCACATGTGGCTTGGGGATAGGACCGCGCCCTTGGGGTGCGCCTAAACCCCTGGTTCCAACCCCCTCATATATGGTGTAAAGGTGCTACAAATACGCATTGGTGGTTGTATACATGGCACCCACACCCCTATCCACTGTGGTCATAGGTGCCAAATAAATCGTGGGTTGGGGCTTAGCCCCAGCCCCTTTCCGCCCCCCAGACAATTACATTGCAATATATATATTATAAAGTGGGTTTTAAATAAAAAACAGTAATGTTGGCGCTTCGGCTAAAGAAACCTTCCCAAGGCATGCGCTTGAGTAATGGGTCATGAGTTCGAATCCCATGAGCCCCAAAAACTTTTAGACTACCATCCAGTGACAGGGTGCCATGTGGCACCTCTTCATTTGCTGAAATAATGCCACTTGTAAATTTCTAAGTGGATATTCCCTATGCCCAGTCAAACTGTTGTTGTGCTGACACATGTCTCAATGACACGTTGGCATGATGATGTCATGCTGACGTCAACATTGACTCTTTTTTCCTGTTGACTTTTTACCTGTTTGGGAAAATGGTCAGAGTGTGATAACTCTCACATGCATCATCTGTTTGAAGAAGTAAATATATGGATGGAAAATGCGTGACGAGCCAGTAACAATGTAATTGGTTTCATTCAATTATGAGAACTTTCATTTTTTAGCCTTTTCTAGACCTAGGGAGCATCCTGGATCCGATTCTGGATCAGCTACTTTCTCCACTGTGACCTGCAAATGTCTGCTACTTCATCCATTATAACCCATGGATAACCTCAAAAATCTATCTTTATCACTTTAGACTTTTCCCTTCAGTTTCCTTTGTTGCCTCAAACTTCTCATACTTCTCTACTTCAGATATGCTATGAAATATTTACCAAAAACATCCCTTGAAAGATAGATAATCATTGAACTTGTGCGTATACTTATGAAGGACTTCTTGTGGTGCATTTCTACTTTTTCAAGCTAACTTATTTCCTTACTTTAGGGATTACTTGTTAAAACCACTTTACCCTTTGACTAAGACTTGTAACTATTTAGGGATTCATAACCATTCTTCATGGCTTCCATCTTCACAACACCATAACTCCTCAACTGTGAGGAACCACGTGGTGTACCACCTATCACCGGAAATGGCATGACGAGTACTACCCATCTATGAAAGTATTTCCTGCATTTACATTTTTTTTCATGTCCTTATTCCTCTATCAACTTCGGGTTCCATAACCACACCTCTGGGGCTTCTTGTAGACTTTGTCAAATGCACCCATCACATTTGTTGACATAAACCACTCCATCAATGAAAACTAACTCACCATCAATATCAAACACATATGTAGGKATTCCAGACTTCTCCAAGGGTYGACATCAATCTCCAAGGGTCGACATCAATCTCCAAGGGTTGACAACAATGACAACCAATTGTCCAAACCATTTTTCCAACACATTTCATTAATTAAAAGATCATTTCCGGTTCATTTATTTTATGCTAATTTTTCCCTCTCTTCTCAAATAAAGTAATTTCCTATTTAATAAAATCATAATCATTTATTTATTGTTTCTTATTTCATTACAACTATTTCATTTTATTACTTCATTACTTGACTTTTTTGTTTTTATAGGTAAATTTATGTATGAAGAGTTAAATAATTTGAGTATTGATTATAAACTATTTTATACATTATTTATTTCTTGTAGTTYGTTTACTTTGACTTAGACTTATTTTCAATTTCTTATTATGTATATATTTTAAAAACTTTAAATTACAAAAAATTATAAAAAAAAATTGTATATTCATAGAATAAAATAATATTAAGAGCTATCATGCTAAGGATTTATTCAAGATGAAGTATTTATCATTTTCCCAAGTCTTTAAACCCAAGATACTATTCTCGTTTTACCCTTGTCTAGCCTCATGGAGTTGAGGTGTCGATGATCGAAACATCATAGTTTCAACATCAACAAAATGTATCCAAGGGAAACCCTCTAAAGTGATAAGTTCTAACAACATGACGAAATTGATATAAAAAAAAAGGGACACCATGGTATAATTCCATGATTGTTCTCACTAGATTTTCAAACATCTAGACCCTATATTCATTTGGGTCTCCAGAACTTTATTGACAATCATTCCAAGGTATTTGGAAATAATCCTAAAGGTATTCCACCTATTGGAGATCATGACCATTCTATTCATTTGCAATTAGGAAGTTTACCACCTAACATCAGACCTTATAGGTAACCATATGCACAAAAAAGTGATATTGAGCATATGGTTCAATAACTGTTAAATGCTAGCATCATTCAACCTATCGAAAGTTCTTTCTCGTCACTAATGGTGACGCTTTACAAAAATTAAGGTTGATGGAATATGTTTCCAAATTATAGAGAGCTAAATATAATGACCATTAAAGATAAGTTTCATATTCTTGCAATTGATGAGTTATTAGATGAATTGCAAGGAGAAAATTTATTTACCAAGTTGGATCTCCATTCTAAATATCATCAAATTAGAATGAGGAAAGAAGACATTCTTAAAACAACCTTTAAAATGCATGAATGTCATTATGAGTTTTTGATGATGTCGTTTGGCCTTACTAATGCACCTTCCACATTTCAAAGCTTGATGAATTCTATTTTCAAACCCTTCCTCAGAAAATTTGTGTTAGTATATTTTGATTTTATATAATAATATACAACAAATCTTGGAAAGATCATGTACAATAAGTTGACATGGTATTCAAACTATTGGAGGAGAAAAAAACTATCTGTAAATAATTCCAAGTGTGCCTTTGGGGTTCAGGAAGTGGAATATTTTGGTCATATCATATCTTTTGGATGCATTGAGGTGGAGCCTAACAAAATTAATGATGTGATGGAATAACCAATTCCAAAAGCCTTGAAGAACATTAAAGGATTCTTAGTATTAACAAGATATTACAACAAGTTTATCAATAATTGTGGTCAAATAGTATCACTTCTAACAATGTTATTAAAAACTGAGTCATTTTCTTGGACTCAAGAAGAAACCCAAGATTTTGAAAAACTTAAGGAGTATGTGTACAACCCAAGTCCTAGCCATGCATGAATTTACAAAATGTTTATTGTAGAGTGTGATGCCTTAGGGCATGGAATTGGTGTAGTTTTAATACAATAATTGATGCAGGAGCATCTCTCCACATTAGCCATCCAGCTAGATGTTGGTCACTACAATTGCTTAATTAATTTAAACAATCAAGTGCTACATAAATTGTCAACCCAGGGAAGTCTGTTTATTTCAAAGGTAACCACCGCACTATATATGCTCAATTCAAAAACAACCTAGAGTTGTAGTAAAGGAAACTATATTAATCACACTTGCCTTGAATGAACTGAAGTTCTAGCTTGAATCACTGAGGAAGAAACCTACTTATTGTAGAGCTTAAAGAGATGATTAATATAAAGAATCATGGATTACATTAAAATAGCACAAGATACTGCAACAAAAAAAAACTGATACGTAACCCGGAGAACGGGACCCTATTTCCTAGGCAGGAAACTTCAACACATGTTTTTTGATTTGCACACTTTCATGAACTCACTAATGCATTTGAAGGCTAACTATTCTAAGCAGGAGAGCAGGGACCCTAATTCCCTTCCCTTAGCCGGAACCTTGTACCAGTCTCGATTAGCACACTCATAAAATAATTGAAAGCCGACTGCGCCGGCCGGAGAAAGGACTAATTCCTTCCCTTAGCGGGAACCCGGTACCGATCTCACAGTGCTTTACTCATAAAAATAGTGAAAGTTGACACTTCTAATGAATACTTGGAGACCCTAATTCCCTTCCCTTAAAGGCGAGGGAACCTTGACGCGCAGTCTCATTCGGCCACACTCATGAAAAGAAATAATTGTGAAAGCTAGCTTTACTTCTAACGAGCAGGACCCTATTCCTTCCATAGCGAGAGACAACCGATACTGCAGTCTCTGATTACTAAACTTCCTCAAATTCATCACATAGGATTTCCAACTAAAATGATTAACAATTACCCAAGCATGAACCACATGAAAACAATGTAATCATTCAGTAAGACAGAGTTGACATTGTTTATTAAAGTAGAATTCATTAAAGTAATGTTTAAATAAAACAAAAATTAATCAAAGCATCAACAAAATTCACACTAACACACTATAACACTAGCAATTGAATCTTGTGAAGAAGGGGAGCCCTCCCTTCTCACAAGATTCCCCTAAGGCGAAGAGGCTAGAAGGATGTAGTCTTTTATTCATCTATCAATGTATCATATTACAATGCGAAAATGAAATTAAGTCCTTCTACACATTGAAACTTTCTTGAGTACAAAAGCTGGAGATCCTCTCGGATGATGATTTCCTCTTATTTAAAGAGGGAATCCCTTCGATACAATTGATCAAAATTACAAATGTATGCGAGGTCCTATTAGTGGTCGACTTTCTAAACCCCGAATAGGATATCCCTGGTCTCCCATAACAGAATGATATTACAAGTGTTAGGTAGTGTTGCTACATTGATTGGGTATGACTCTTTCTTATTTACATTGTTGTATGTTATTTGGCATACGCCGTCGGCGTGTTGTTTGACCCGCAGGATTTAGCGTTAACTATTTCATCACTTCCCAGACAGCAGCGATGGTTGGTCGCAGCTCGCAGTCGCAATTTGTTGTAGTCAATCTATATGAGTTTTTGTTGACCACGGACTATGTAAAAACTTATTCTGTGTGAGTTGTTGTTTCAGCATCGTTGACCATGGACCATGTAGCATCTTAAATGTTTTGGCCGTCGGTCATGGACTATATGGCTCTCCTGACATGGGTGATCCTTAGGCGGCGTGTAATAGCTTATGTGATTTTCATCATGAAATCGACCCATGGAGGCGTGTAATAGCTTACATGTTTAAGACATCGTCGACCATAGAAGCGTATGAAACTTACGTGAATTATTATTTTATTAGGCCTCAAATGCTAATCTGCGGTTTGAACTATTTGAAGCACTTATACATTTCTAATCAATGGACAAGTCACCGAGAGTGATGTGAAATTATATGCAAAAGCAGATTAAGCGTATAGTAAAGAGAAGATCACGTTATATACCTTTGGAATGATCAGATAAAGTGATAATATGAATTTAAATGTGAGTGATCAAGAATGTAATAGTGGAAAAATTATGGGAAAAATGTACGTTGTGGTCCTAACATCCCCCAACTTAAGGTGTTGCATGTCCTCGGAAACTTCACTCTGAATCAGTCACGGATCTGGGCTACGGCGTGCAAGTTACTCAGCGTTAGGCTGTGGGAGTCGCATCTATTAGGCTCTGAACCCATGGACCCAGTAGCAACCTTTTTCCAGAGTTGTTGACATGTAGGTAGCTTATAATGGATTTGATATCTTTCTGCTGGCAGGAGATGGGAAAATAAAAGCCAGTACCCTATCGACTTTAGCATGTGAACCTGCTGGATGTAGCGGATTAGGTACCACAGGTGCTACCTCGAGAGTTAAGATGGGGCTAAAAGGATTGTGTTCTTATCCTTTTTCAGTAGATTCTTAAAGCAGGTTATTTTCTACTGAGGCGTGATCTCTATGAATTGATAGTGATGACAATCTGAAACAGCATTGATTATGGTACTGAACATGTTGATTATTACTGTTCTTTAAGTGATAATGATACGTGACAAAGGTGAAGCGCATTCTATAGTTCTGGTCTTATCCGAGGAGAAGGTGGATTTATTTCAATATGACCCGAGGAAGTCATCCTACAAAATAATATGATTGTGGAGAAAGGAGGTGAATGCCGAATCCGGGATGTCCCGACCGGTTAAGGTTCGGTACTGTTCACCGGGGGATAGCCTGCGTTGAAAGTATACCTCCATGAGAGAGAGGTGTTGATTATGAGAGCCTGCAAAGAGTTTGACAAAATCATTTGGATGTAGTCTTGCGTAGTGCATATGCGTGATTGATTTGATCAAACCATGTGAGTCGTTCCATAAGGAAAAAGGAGTAGTTGTTAGATGGTTTCTTTGTGGCCAATAGCTTTTGTGTCAAGTCAAATACTAGGGCCAATTTTTCAACTCTTTGTTCTGTTTCTTATGGGCATGAGCTTCCTGGCATGTCTACTCTAAAGCTTCCCAATTTGAGTAGGTATGATTTATCAAGATTTTTATATGCTCTTGCAGGCTTTTGGCATATGTTGTAGCATAGTCTTTCTTCCATTTATGTATTGTTGCCTGCTCATCCATATGGTTTGTGTTTTGATGTTGCAAAAGTAGTGGGGTGAGGTAAGATGCAGGTAGATTGTTCCTAAGCGATGGGTATTGATCTGGATGGGAGGAGAATATTCCTTAGTAGGCACTATTTGTACAACTTTGTTAACAAAAGAAGGGGTTTGAAATTTGACATTTGTTGCGGTGGGGCTGGAGTCTTAGTCTTGGGGGAGTCCTAGCGGTTCTTTGTGTTCGACTATAATTGGTTCTTGTGTGGCGGTATGTTTGGTTCTTGTGTAACAACGGGTTCTTCTTCCTTGACTGCAAAAGTTGAAGTAGTAGGAAACTCAGCATTTGGTTTGTTTACTTGTAGCCTACTTGATAGTAGATATCCCACATTGATAGCACATATATTCTCTACATAGATTCTCTATTGTAGTTTCTTATGACATGGTCGTTGTGTGAGCTAGTGTGTACAAATTAAGTTCCTTCTCATATGCTTCCTTTTCCATGGCTATCTCTTTCTTGTAGGCTTCCAGTTCGGACTTTAGAAACTCATTTTCTTCTAAGGCAGAGGCCATTGTTGGTTACGGTTGGGGTGGTAGTTCTTGTGTGATCCGCGGTATTATAAATGGTTCTTGTGGAGCATCTACATCGACGGTTGCTTCTTGTGTTTCAGTTTTTTTATGTAAGGAGAGTAATGTTGCAACACCCTAGACCTATGATTCTTGTATCTCAGTATCAATATCGATTAAATTTGGTTCTTGTGTTTCAGCTACTAAATGGGTGAATTGGTTCTTGTGTTTCCAGCTCTTGAATGGGTAGTTAGTTCTTTGTGTTTGACTACTTGATGGGTAGGCGGTTCTTGTCATTTCAACTCTGAATGGGTAAATTTGGTTCTTGTGTTTCAGTTATTGAATGGGTAGTTGGTTCTTTTGTTTCCGCTACTTCGATGGGTAGTTGGTTCTTGTATTTTCAAGTACTTGATTTGAAACAGATGATGTCCCAACACCACAGACATCTGGTTCTTGTGTTTTAGTGTCCATGGGTGGAATAGGCAAAGATTTAGGGATTTGGGAGGTTGGAGATGTTAATGCAGGTATTAGTTGGATGGGTTGGGGATCTATGGTGGTGGTAGTAGTGGCTTCCCTTGTTGAAGGCCTTGTTCGTTTCCTTTGTAAAGGGTGAAAAGAAAGGAATTTGCTTTCGTTTTGTTAGGAATGCTTCTCGATGATGGGGTAGGGGTGTAAAACCAAAATCATCGGTGAGAATATGAAGGGTGGGGGTGGATGATTCTGGCAGTAAGGTATGAGGCGGGATTGGTATGGTAGGGGTTGGCCCGGGTGATTGGTTCTGTGGGTGGGTGATAGATTTTTAAGGAAGTCTAGGAGGGTTTGTAGTTGCTTTCCACAGAGATTTTGAGGAATTTGGCCGACTTCTTGGGGGGTTTATGGGTGGAGTTGTTTTAGTGGAGGGTTTTGTTGGAAAACCCCGCTGGATCATGAGTTAGACGAGGCGGTGATATAGGTGAGTGAAGGAGTGGGATCTTTAGCCTTTACGCGATTAGTGTGACATATTTTTAAGACAACCAAACAAATAATAAGGAATATTCACCCGTCACATTATATGCTCATAAATGAGACACCAGGACAAAATCGTGTTGGTAGACTACATGGTATCGGCCTTCATAGGTGAGGTAGTGTTTGATGAATTTTGCAAATTTTGGCCATGGGGGCGGTAAGGAGTTGAGTCGGATACCCCGGCCTTTGTGTTCAATTTGTTCTTCAGGAAGGAAGAAGTTCTGTTGGGCATTCCGAATGATATGTTTACAGCTGAACATGCGAATGCCATTGGTAGGGGGCGAGAGCACATGCTATATCCTCTTATTCTTGAGAGAATTCCGGACCCTTGAATGATGGGATTCACGGAGGTTTGGTGGAGAACCTATTGTTCATCCTTACCAACAGTCTCGAAAATGGCCGAGCCATCACTTGCATGGGGAAAATTTGATAGGCTTAAGGATGCAGTTCTAACGGAGCCCTGGCCTTGGCGAGGTTAAATGCAAGTAGAATAGAACCTCCCATAGCTACCATCTCGATAAAATACACCGTCAAAGAGTTTGAGTAACAACTTATGTGCAGAGTGAGTTTTTGGAGTGAAGTCATGTGAATGGTGGTGAGACGAACAAAGGATGGTAAAATAGGAATGGCGATAGTGAATTCGTGTGAAGTATTAATTATAAAAGGTTTGATATGTCCTCCCCTCCCGTCAAGTGAGGCTAATAATGGTGCACTTGAGTGGTCATAATTATTTGGAATCTTCTCATTAACTATAGCTTAGCGTGTTACATAAAATTTACATACCTGTATACAACCACGATTAGATGCAAAACAAATGAAATGTACATCCATGATAGTTATGTCACGGTGGTGGAGACTTTTTTGATTTGTTAGATGAATTGTATAAAGGATTTTTTGACTGGAAGGAAAAAATGTAGTATGAGAGCACAAAATCTTGTTGACGAATAATGTTGAAAAGTTGGTGTTTATTGCTTGAGAAAAGAGCGAGCGAAATAATTGTTGGAGCTGATGTTGTTTTGTCGATGAGAAATGTGAAGAAGCTGCTGAAAAATGGTGTTTTAGCAATGGGGAAAGTCAAAAGTGTTGAACGATGGTGTTTGAGCATCGGGAAGCGGGGCAAAACTGTTGGGCCGATTGTTGTTTTGATGCGATGAGAAAATATGAAGAAGCTGGCGAACAATGAATTGTTTCAGCAATGGAAAGATGTTTTGTATTAGTGTTTCAACAAAGGGGAAAATGGTAAAAGGTTGTTGGCGGTGGTGTTTTGAGAAGCAGAGAAAAGTGAAACAATTGTTAGACTGGTGTTGTTTGCGTCGATGAGAGCTTGATGAAGAATTGGCCGGTTGTAGTTTTGGCAATGGGAGAAGGCGAAATTTGTTGTGAATGAATTGACAACAATGGGGAAGTCAAAAAGTCGTTGAACAATGGTGTTTCATCAATGGCAAAGTGAAAAATTCGTTGAACAATGGTGTTTGACCAATGGAAAAATCAAAGTGGTTGAGCGGTGGTGTTTGATAATGCCTGGGAAAGAAATGAGGCTCTAATTCTTTGGGCCCGGTTTTGTTTCGTCGATGAGGAAATGTAAAGAATTGTCAGACTGTAGTGTTTTGGCAATGGGAGGAAGGGGAAAAGAAGTTGTTGAATGGTGTTGTTTTGGCCAATGGGAAAGTCAAAAGTCCACGAGCTTGATGGTGTTTGACAATGGGAGAACAGTCAAACGTGTTGAGCAGGTGGTGTTTCAGCAATGGGAAAAATCAAAAAGTCATTGAACAATGGTGTTTAGGCCAGTGAATCTTGTCTCTTTGTAAAATAGGATCGTCCTTTCCTAATGGCCTGTGATTTGATCAGGAATCTACAAAAATCGATTGTAACATGGTATTTCTTGATAGGGATTATTAGTAAATAAAATCTAATCTAATACTAAAGAAATTAACTTAAAGAATTAATTACTTGATGAGGGGTAGAAGCCTCCTCTAAGAAGTGTAAATTACGCCATGCATGCAGTATAAAATCTTCTTTGGAAATAGGCCAAATTAGAGGCGGAGCCGATGACCATTTACAAATAATGGTGTTTTGGAGTCATCGATTGTGAGGGAGCCTTCTTTGTTCCGTTGGGGAAAACAGTGTCTACTTCTTAAGGTCCAAGCCATATTGTATGCAGTTTTCCTTGAAATTCTTTGGGCAAGAATCATATAGTAAGGCCCAATTACCTTTTTGAATTGCTTGTTCTTGATAGTTTTGTCATGCCATTTTGATCTTTGTTGTTGAATTATGGTTGTTTGTTGATGGCATCTAGTCTTTTCTCCTCCAATTCATTAAGGACTGTGCAACACGGTTCAATACGTGCATGATCAGAATCAAGGTTGGCAGTTAAAGTAGTCCTTAAGGTTTCGATTTCAAATTCCACAGGGGAAGGAACACTTTTTCCATAGTCTAATTCATAGGGAGAGAATCTGTAGTATTTCTCCAGGTAGTTACCGTAGGCCATAATGCTTGAGGGAACTGTGACCAATCCTTTGTTTCCTTCATTGTTTTTTTGTGAGTAAGCTTCTATTACTTGTTTGTGCTTTCCACCTATCCATTGGCTTGGGGGTGGTATCTGTAGTCATTCTATATTGAATATGATATTTTTGAAGGGTGGCTTTGAAACCATGAGAGGTGAAAGGAGGTCCTCCATACGTAACTAATTCTCTTGGCTCAATCTGATGAAGATGTCTTAAAATAAGAAATTTATAACTACTTGACAGGTTTCTTTGTATTGGAGTGCTTTGGCTTCCACCCATTAGTCATGTAGTACATGCGGACCACTATAGCAGCACACAGTTGGATGGTGGGTTGATAGGTCCTACAAAATTTAAGGCCCATTTTTCGAATGGTTCGAGTACTACCTGAGAGTTTAATGGCATTTCATATCTATAATTAGGTTGGCCTACTCTTTGGAAGCTATCACAGGCCAGGTGTATTTCTTGCATCTTTGAAAGTGAGGCCAATAGTACTAATCTTTCGGATCTTTTAATGACTTATGGTTGAGTTTTAATTTTGCATCGCGTTAATTAGCCATTTGAGAAACTTAGAGTAGAGAATGAGGAAAGAAGAGAATTATGGCGACCATATACACATATCTGAATCACCGCAGTAAGAATAATAGATAGCATACTTGCTTGATTGATACTTGGAGTTGACACAACTGCCTCACGATCTCAGGGCCTTTTCTATGGGGAGAGCTTTTTTATTTCTTTTCAAAGCTCAAAAGTACATTGTTGCAATGCCAAATGGATACAAGGCTGATCTGGTCATGTTCTTCCCGGATCTATAGAACCATGCAAAGAAAGCGGCACACAAAACGGACGTCCAGGGCTCAGAAATGGTCCAATAGTGTCTCCTCCTCAAAAGCTTCTACGCATCAAAATGGATTTGGCTTGGCTTCTCTTCAGTATAACTCTTCTCTGAATGCCCTCTATGCCCTCAAACATGCCTTGGTTATATAGTTGGGAAGTTGGTTTCTCATCTCAACTTCCTCCCAAATTAGGCTCCAAAAATGCCCAATGTCTCCAAAATGGAGAAAATACATTAAAAATAGGCTTAATTGAATTAAAACCCAAAATTGGTTATAAACCCCACTTTCTAACTATAATATGGGTGCAGCCCCTGATTTCGTGCGCGCGCACCCTCTGGAACGGTCATATTGGGGGCCATGTGGCCACGCGCTCTGCGTTGGCCCCTTTTCTCCGCTCCAGCCCTGAGTCTTGTGGCATGTAATGAACCGTGGGCTTACAGTTATAACCCCCTACGTGCTTTACGATAAGAGTCCCGGGTCATATGGTAACCTCCAGGGATCTGAGGGCTTACCCCATCCATACCATCCACGCGTCCGTTGGCTCCTGGATGCGTTATCCGTGGTCGTGGTAATATGTGGAACCGTGGGCTAGGGCTAAGCGAGCCACTAGCGCCATTTGAAACATAATCCAAACACAAATAATTTATGCACCATAAGTTTAACAAGTAACACCATGGGGGCAGGCGGTTAGCCCAACCCAGCTAGTCCATTACCCGGTTGGGAGGTCGTCGATTCGACTCCCGTTAACCCATAAACAATTTTACATATAACCCAACAACCAACCACAGGGTGCCGCGTGGCGATACGGCCGAGCCGTGGCTGCTGCCACCAACCACAAGCTGACAGCGTCGGTCATTTGATTCTCGTCACTTTTCACTTGTCAAAACCGTACTACCGGTCCTTGCCGCGTCCCGTTGATGATGTCACCCATGCCCGTGTCACTTATACGGTGGTGACCGTGTCACCTCCCGAGATAGGTCAAGTATGCGCTCGTGCGCCAAATCTGCGACATATCACCTCACGAGTCTTTGCCACATGTCACCTTTGCCACATGTCATACGGAGCGCCCACGTCATTTAGCGCCGACGCTCTGATGCGAGTGACATGACCGCGTGGGTATCTGACAGCCTGATCATCCCTTTTCCACTGTTTGACTTTAGGATGAGAATGTGATATCTTCTCCATCACGGAGCCCGTTTGACAAAGTAAATATACCACGAATCGGGAAGGCAGGAAAGCGGACGCGCCAATGGCATAGGTTCCCGTTGCATTCCAAGCACTTTCGACGAGCATTTTCCAAAGCCTGTCGGGCTTACGGATCGATTTGGATCACACCTCCCTAATAAAGACATTTTGGTCCCCAAGGGATTCTTACGGCCCAGTCAACAAGCTGGGATAGGCCACCGGCTTGCTCTCATCCACGAACTGCATCTGTGCACTTGTCTCATCGAGATCAACTGTAAAACAACCATATTAGTAGCGATTATATTGTATTTGAACCATGTTACATTTTATTGAAACCACTATCATCCATGTAGAAAGCATTGCTAATGAAAGCATCAAAAGATGGCCGCAAATGGTGATATATTTTAGATGTTGCGACCTTGAGCTTATCTTGGAAAACCCAACTTATGATTGATTTTTCATTCAACAACTGAGCTGATATACTTGAAATATCTGCACGACATGAGCTTATCTTGAAGCAACTTATGATTGATTTTCCATTCAACAACCATATTTTGTTCTTGCTTAAGATCAATTACTTCATTTGAAACAATTATTGGTTTGTTGCATGCTTTCATTGCATTCGTTAATTGTTCCCTTGTTTGAAGTGTTTTATTTGCTTTAACACGATGAGCATGAACCACATAATCATGACCTGATTTAGTGAATTGATATTGATTCTTTGTCCTATAGAAGATTGCCTTACGATCAAATAAGTATGGACTACCTAAGATCATTCCACATTCTCTTAATGACACAACATCACAAGTTACTTCGTCCAGATACTTAGATGAAATTGCAAATTTGATTGTGCACTATTTTGTTATGTGCATTTGATGATGATTTCTTATCCATTTAAGTGTGTAAGGCTTATGATGAGGTTGTGTTTTTAATCCCAATTTCTTAACCAATTCTCCTGAGATTAGATTAGATTGAGATCCACTGTCGATTAATATGTCTATCTTAGTGTGTCGCATGATTACCCTTATATGAAACAACTTGCTTCTACAATCAATATCTTCACCATTTTTCCCTGTCATACCAACCAATGAAATCTTTGACTCATCACCTGAATCCGATCCCAAGTCCGTGGGCTTTGATGTCGTTGCCACTGTTTGCATTCCCTTCTTTTCTTTGAACCACTTTGGCCTCTTCTCGGGATGCAACTGACAACATCTGTCCTCATCATGTCCCTCTTTCTTGCAATGCTTGCAAGAGGGCTTTCCTTCCTTCTTTGCCACTGCATTTGCATTCTTGCCATTGTCATGCCTTTTCCTCTTGTCCTCTTTCCTCGAAGACGACGATTCCCCTGACACACCTGCTTTCC
>SNQJ01S0187773.1:6659-18428 GCA_010110895.2 Picea sitchensis | reverse complement strand
AACATTTACCGTCACCCTTTTCACCCTCTTTAATTCTTTTCCCAGCTCTAATGTTTTCTGACATTCTTCCCCACAGACTTATACTGAAACAAATATCTATTTTTTGTTCATTGAGAAGACCCGAAAACCCTTTTTGAAGCGTCGTTATTATAGAAAACTTGTCGCAACATCCGTCAAATGCAACATATTTATAGATTTTGTAACGTTGCAATTCCGACATAAAAAAGTCTTAAGTGACCATTGGTATTTTGACAAGGTGAACATACTAAGGTGACCGTTGGAGGGGAAAACCTAGTTTCGCAAATGTCGCAATTGTGACATACATTTTCACAAACGTGGCAAGAGCGACGTTAACGTGGCAAGAGCGATGTTAACGTGGCAATTGCGACATACATCTTCACAAACGTGGCAAGAGCGACGTTCCAGTGGAAAACGTGGCAAGAGCAACGTTAACGTGGCAAGAGCGACGTTAACGTGGCAATTGCGACATACATCTTCACAAACGTGGCAAGAGAGACGTTCCAGTGGAAAATGTGGCAAGAGTAACGTTCCAGTGGAAAACGTGGCAAGAGCGACGTTAACGTGGCAAGACCGACGTTAACGTGGCAATTGCGACATACATCTTCACAAATGTGGCAAGAGAGACGTTCCAGTGGAAAACGTGGCAAGAGCGACGTTCCAATGGAAAACGTGGAAAGAGAGACGTTAACGTGGAAAGAGAGACGTTAACGTGGCAAGAGCGACGTTATCGGGCAACATGAATTTTTTTTTTTTTAATTTCCCCTATTTTGCGACAATATGGACAATTTTGTCCATAATGCCGCAAATAAAACGTCAGAATTTTTACAATATGTAGTAGTGATATCATATAAATAGTTGGTTGGCATATAGTTTTAATACCCCCGCAGGATATGGGTTATGGTTACATTATATTTGAATAAAACCATAGGTTGAGGGATTATCCCTTGACCATTTTTCTACCCATTTAAAAACTTCAACAAACTTAAATATAAGTCACTACATGTATGATTAAGAAACAAATGTGTAGCATAATGGAAATGGATGCTTGTGTAAGGTTATAAGAGATCACGAGTTCAACCCCCATCGACTCCTATACTTTTGATAAACATTGACCATAATAGGACAATGAGGAACTACCACATGGCAGTCTCTCATTTGTCCACCTATATCAATCAAGTGTATGACCAAGCCACATGTCAAACTACAATTGGTCCACCTGTTCCATATGAATTTCCAAATCACCTACTCGGTCAGACGTATAGTGTGCCACATGTAACCTTGGGGTGTTTCCTCGTCAACATTGTATGAATGTATGGTTGTGCCAAGTGTCACCCTTTTAGTGGTGACACGTGTCACCTTTGACCCTTTGAATTTTGAATTTTTTCCCGGTTTGACTTGAACTTTGACCAACCATATCTTTTGCATACAAAATCTGTTTGATGGCGATTTTTGCATTGTTGGAAATTTATCATTGAGCTTTATGCATTTATGTAGTTTTCGAGAGCATTTGAGATGATCAAATTTTTAGCAATGAATCCTTTTGGTCCTCTATGAGCATTCTAGATATTTCGAGACCTCTGTGAGCATTTTGGATCCTATTGGATCATTCCTCCTGATCTCGATCCACTTTTCTTTGCTTGGTTTCACCCATTTAAGACAAACTTGAAGATATTCCACATCACCTCATTGTGAAGTCATGATTCTTCTATCGAGAATAACATCTTCCTTTAGCTCGTCTAAATATTCAGGAGCAAAATCATCAACTGTCAGAGCCTAAATACTTCCATCTTCGTCCATTATCATAGGAGGCTCATAAAGTTTTAAATTCTCAACATTTACAACTAAATACATTTGCATGTAGGATGGGAGATCTAAATGAAAGGAATTAGTACCAATATTCTCTAAGATTTTGAATGGACTATATCGGATTGGCCTGATATTTTTACCTTCACCTATGATTTTTTCCTTGTTGATATGTAACCATACTTGATCACCGAATTAGAACTGATGATCAACCCGATGTCTATCATGCCTAGCCTTGTATTTGTCTTGGATCTTCTCTAATTGTTCCTGCACTGTTTGATGTACCTGCTTGATCCTTTGAATGAACCTTTCAACTTTATCTATATCATCCTATCCATTCTCTTTACTTGTTTATCCAAAAGTAAAGTCTATAGGTGATTTAGGAAATTACCCCAAACATACTTCAAAAGGAGTTTTCTGAGTAGAGGAATGCATGGCATGATTATAGGAAAGTTGCACATAAGGTAATTGTTCATCCCATAGCTTAGGATGCTTTCTGTAGTATCCTCAAAGTAGATGTACCATTGTTTTATTTGCCACCTCTATCTATCCATATGTCTATGGAAACAGTTGTGCTCTCCTTTAACTTAGAGTCCATTAGCTTCCATAAACAAGACCAAAACTTTCCCAAAAATTGAGAGTCTCGATTTGATATAATAGATGTAGGTAACCCAAAATGAACCCACACATTAGCAAATAACATATGTGTTGTATGTTCACTTGTCACTTGTTTCTTGCATGGCATTAAGACACACATCTTACTGGATCTATCCATGATGAAATATAAGTTATCATGACCTATCCCAGACATTGGAAAACCTCCTACAAAATCCATAGAAATACTTTCCCATGGCTGAGAAGGTACTGGAAGTGGCCTATATAATCCCAAATTTCTGTTGCAAGGATTACTTGTGGCACATTTAACACACCATTTTACTTACTTGGAAATTGTCTCATTCGTTCGAGGCCAATAACAATATCTATGTAACTGTGATATTGTCTTACTAAACCCAAAATGACCAGAAATGAGAGATGTATGAGATTCTCTAATTACGCTTAATCTTTCATCCTTGGTATACAAAGCTTTCCAAGATGATATAACAAATTGTCATGCACATGATAATCTAATTGTTTATTTCCATGAATCAAATCCATATACACATCTTTAAAATCATCATCCCTTGTACAATGTTCAACATATCTTTCATGAGATAAGAGATTATACCCTAGTACTGTAACTGCATTGATCATTGGTCTTAACAACATATTTGTAATCTTGTTATGAATACCTTTATTATACTTGATTACCAAATGAAATTGTTGTAAGAAACCCATCCACCTGAAATGTCGTGACTATTGTAGCTTAGTCTGTGACTGTAAATACTGTAATCGATGATGATTTGTATGAATTTTGGTCTCCTTCCCCATTAAGTAATTCTTCCATTTATTCACACTTTGTACCAACACATACAATTCCTTATCATATGTTGGCTAGTTAATCATAGCCTGAGTAAAAGTCTCAGAATGATAGCATATAGGTTTACCTCGTTGCATCAACACTGCTCCCATGGAATATCCTCTTGCATAGGGTTGAATCTCAAATGGTTATTGTAGATATGACAGAGCCATAATTGGTGTAGTGCTTATATTTTCCTTCAATGTATCAAAGGATTTCTACTACTTGCCTCCCCATTGAAAGACATGTTTTACACTTGTTAATGCATGCAGAGGGGATGATATGAAAGAGAAATCAGCAATGAATTTCCTCCGGTACTGTACTGCTCCTAAGAAGCTTATGACTTCTGTGGCAGTGGTTTTATTGGGTCATTTCACAATAACTTCTTCTTTTTCAGGATCTATATTTAGCTAACCACTCCCTACAATGTAAACCAAATATACCAAAGACGTTTTTCCAAATTCACATCTAGACAACTTAATTTACAACTTCTCCTTCTTCAAGAGGTCAAAGACTGTCTTGACATACATTATATGATCTCCCCATTTTCGACTCAAGATCAAAATATCATCTAAGTAGATGATGAAAAATCATCTATGTAAGGCTTGAGAACATCATTCATTACCCCCATAAATGTTGCAGGTGCATTACATAAACCAAATGGCATAACTAACCATTCAAACAATACTTTCTTTGTCTTGAAAGCAATTTTCCATATATCACTTTCTGCAATCCTGATCTAATGGTAACCACTTCTCAAGTATATATTAGTGAAGTAAACAACATTCTTTAACTGATCCAATAAATCATTAATCCTAGGAAGAGGACATCTATTATTTACTGTGAACTTGTTCAGTGCTCAAAAGTCAATACACATCCTCCACATACCATCTTTCTTCGGAACTAACATAATAGGAGATCCACATAGAGAGGAACTTGGCCTTATGATTCCTTTATCGAGAAACTTCTGAAATTTCTTATTTATCTTTGCATTCTCTAGCACTGATGACCTATACATACTAATGTTAGCAAGAGGAGCTTCATGTTTCAAATAGATTTCATGTTCAACCTCCCTCTTAGGAGGCAACCCTGAAGGTTCCTGAAATAAATCATCATAATTAGATATGATTTTGACCAACTCCTATTTATGATCTGGATCATAACCTGATAAAGTATTGGATATATCTTCTTCTTTTTGTTTCACTATCTTGAGAACAAAATATTTACTTGCATTCACGAGTCTCTTCATTTTCCCTGTTCTCACTAAAGAAACATTAGTTTTGATATGATGAGCTCTAACAATAAATTCAATCCCATCCTTGAAAAGGTGATATTTATTATCTTCATGGTAGAATATGTCTTTCCTGTCAAATAGATATGGACTAACCAAGACAATGACGCAAATTTCAAGAGGCACAACATCTAATTCAACCTCATCAAAGAAGTTGGATGTAATTGCAAATATGACTTTACACTGCTTTGTTACCTGCAACTTAGCATCTTCACACACCCAACCTAGTGGATATGGTTTTTTATGAGGTGTCATATTCAAACCCAACTTCTTGACAATTGCTTCAGATATTAGGTTAACTTGATATCCACTGTTGAACATAGTATCTATATTTGTATGCTTGACTATAACCTTGACATGAAAAAGATCGCTTCTTTTATTTTCATAAATTAAACTTTCTGATTTAGCAGATTGAACTAAAGAATTAGTATTAGATACACCTTTGCTTCCTATTTCCATGATCTTAGATTCATCGCCTGAATATGATCCTAGATCATGTCGAGCTAATGCAACAGTCTTCTACTTCACTTTATCCTAGAACTTCTTTGGTTTTAATTCTGGATGTAGCTTCCAACACTATGCTTCCTCGTGCCCTTTTCTCTTACAATGCAAACAAGTAGGTATTTCTTCATATTTCTTTACAGTTGTTGACTTCTTACTCTTCCATTTTACGTTCAGTTTCTTTTCGAACTTGTGTGGATTATTATATTCAATCATGTACTTCCCCTTACTAGCCTTCAGATGAGTATCTTGTATTGATATGCCATCAATGTTAGTAGGGTTAAACATCATGATAGTGTGTTGAAGATATGAGTGCATGCCACTAATATATTTTAGAAGATTTTTCCGATCATATATTGGAATTCCTAAAGATAATTCTTTCCTTTTAAATTCCCGCAGATATACCTGGATATTTTTCCCCTTGACTTGTTTGAGATGTTTCCATTCCATAATTGTTGTTTCCACATAAACCAATGGACAAAATTGTTTTCTAATTGCAGCGGTAAATTCATCCCAAGAAGAAATTATTGTACCTTATTGAACAAGATCAACTTGTGTCTTAATCTCCCACCGTATTAAGGTTTTACCTCCCAGACGAAGAATATCGACTTCTTACCTTCCATTTTACGCTCTTTCGAACTTGTGTGTGATTATTATATTCAATCATGCGTACTCTTACTAGCTTCTAGATGAGTATCTTGTATTGATATGCCATCAATGTTAGTAGGGTTAAAACATCATGATAGTGTGTTGAAGATATGAGTGCATGCTAATTAATATATTTTTAGAAGATACTTTTTTCTCATCATATTGGAATTCTAAAAGATAATTCTTTTCCTTGTAAATTTCACAGAGAGTACCGGGATAGTTTTACCTTTACTTTGTCTTAGATTTTTCCATTCCATAATTGTTGTTTCCACATAAACCAATGGACAAAATTGTTTTCTAATTGCATAAATTCTATCCTAAGAAGAAATTATTAAAATCTATTGAACAAGATCAATCCCAGTCTTAATCTCCACCAGATAAGGGTTTTACCTCCTTTGCATCTAAGAATATCCAATTGTGTTCTTGCACAGCCATGATACTTTACACCTGTAATATACCTCACTCTGCTTGATCCAATTGTCCAATTTAATATCTGTTCTCCACTGCTATACAGCAATTCAACTTGGGTCCAATTTTAATAAAGGAAAATTTTGAGCATGAGAAGTGTTCTTAGTGGATTTATTATTATGTGAAGAATGTTCACTTACACCATTGGTAGATGATGATGAAGATGATGAGGGTGGTTCGTAAGGTCTACGGTCTACCTCCTTCACCTCCTCCTTCATCTTTAACTATTTCAACTTTCTCTGATGTATCTTCTTCCTTGGCCTTCTTTCAACCCTCATACATTTCTTCTACCATGGATTTCATTAAATTAAAAGCCTCGAAGAAATCATCTTCAGAGTCATAAGGAACCAATTTTCTTGGTGAAGTCATCTCTCTTCTTCGAGTAAAGATTCTCGAACTAATCTATGGATTATAACTTGCAATTTTGCCTTCTCCTCACTTGGATTTAGATGTTGTAAAAGTTCACATGCAACCACTTGTCAAAAACTTACTCTAATACCAACTTGATCAGAAAAATCCTTAGAATCTAATTAGTATTTAATAGACATACACATCTACTTGATATTTGAAATAATAATGATCATTTGAATGATTGAAAAATAGGTGTGAAATTACTTATCTATCCAAATTCACTTTAATGATAAACAACTTGCAGTATAACTAAGAAAAATAGAACAACAATACCAAAATCACATACACGAGTTTGTTAATGAAGTTCACCCAATTTGGGCTACGTCTCCTAATCCACTTCTAGTAGAGACCTCTTTATCAATGTTTAAATGATTGTGTTTTACAATGACCTTTTTACACATTGCTCAGACTCAAAAATAAAGTGCACCATCGAATTCCTCGTGAAATTTCGAGAAAAATGAGTATAAACTTCATATGTTTTCGTCAAAGAAACTCTTAGCATGCATTACAGTGCAATCCCAAGTCTTGATGCCTCCTCAACATGAACTTTGAGACTATCCGTACTCTGAAAATGTGTTTCGTTGTCTTGGTCCATGCACCCATTAAATATGGCGCGACCCCTAACCTTTGTTCGAGCTTCAAGATAACCCATGACATAAAATTAAATACAGTTTTTTTTCCATCCCATAATGTGTGGCGTCTATGGTGCAATGGTTAAAATGTTGGCATATTATATGGTAGGTCGGGGGTTCAAGCCCCACCGACCACCAGTTGTTGCATTGTTTTTTTATAAACCATCTCATATAAATAGTATGTTGGTCGACATATAGTTTTAACACCCCCGTGGGATATGGGTTATGGTTACATTTTATTCAAATAAAACCATGGGTCGAGGGCTTAGCCCTCGACCCTTTTTCGACCCATTTAAACACTTCAAAAAACTTAAATATAAGTCACTACATGCATGGTTAAGAAACAAATGTGTGGTGTAATAGCAATGGATGCTTGTTCTAGGTTATAGGAGATCACGGGTTCGACCCCCGTCGACTCCTATACTTTTGATAAACATTAACCATAATAGGCTAATAAGGGACTACCACATGGAAGTCTCTCGTTGGTCCACCTATACCAACCAAGTGTACGACCAAGCCACATGTCAAACCACAATTGGTCCACATGTGCCATACAGATTTCCAAATCAGCTGCATGGTTAGATGTATAGTGTGCCACATCACCGCCATATGAATGTACAATCATGCCATGTGTCACTCTTTTAGTGGTGACACATGTCACCTTTGACCCTATGACTTTTGACTCTTTGTCTGGTTTGACCTGAACTTTGACCAGCCATGTCTTTTGCATACGAACTCCATTTGAGGCGATTTTTGCATCGTTGGAAAGCTATCATCAAGATCTATGTATTGATGTAGTTTTCAAGAGAATTTGAGATGGTCAATTTTTTGTCATTTATGAATCCTTATGCACCTCTGTGAGTGTTCTAGATATTCCTGTACCTCTGTGAGCATTTTGAATCCTCTTGGATCATTAGACCTATCCACCTTGTATCATAAATATTCTATATTTTCGGGGATTTGTGAGAGGAAAAGTTCTAGGGATTTATCATATAAAAGGCTAGTGTTTTAATCCTTACCAAATCATAACTCACACTTGTGGAGAATCAGTTCTATAGTCTTCTTTTATTCTTTTCTCATCGTGGAGTACTCATGCACAC
This sequence comes from Picea sitchensis, assembly GCA_010110895.2. NCBI lineage: Eukaryota > Viridiplantae > Streptophyta > Pinopsida > Pinales > Pinaceae > Picea > Picea sitchensis. The sequence goes on along the minus strand of SNQJ01S0187773.1, from coordinate 10,097 downwards.
CTCCTAGAGAGTGATCTTGTGGAAGCTTGTCTTGTTTTTTGTGGATGATTCATGATTTAGGGTTTTTTCATGCATAGCGACTTGGTATAGTAGGTGTTATTTCCAAGTATTTATGTTTATTCATGGTATTTTGAGTAGATGTTCTATCAAATTATTGATAAGTTACATGTTATCTTGTTTCCTTTAGTTAATTTTTTTTGAAACCATAAGAAGGATAATAATTGTGCATACCCTTCCCTTATTGTCATTCATCTTAAGCTTTTTGAAGCATAGAAGGCCAAATTTAGGGATTTTTATTGCAAATCCCCCTGAAGTTGTCTTTATTGGTTAAATTCTAGGGATTGTGATTGTACTACTATAGGTTTTACCTATTTTCCACCTTGCTCTCTTGTTAAAACTCATAGAAGACATAGGACGACATTATGGATTGTGATTGTACACCCCCCTAGAATTTAACCCTTTAGTTTTCTTTTCCTTTTAGTATCCTTGAAGTTGTTGCATTGACTCTATAATCCCAATGATTTAAGAAGGCACTAGTCTTTCTCTTGTTGCAAGTGACCTAAAACCATAGTTTTAGCTCTCTCCCTCTCCCAACGCCTTGATTTAGTTCTAGGACTGTTTCATTTGAATCATCTCTAACCTAACTCCTTACATTCATTATTTGAAATAATATATAGTGTCATTTATTATTGCATTAATTGCATTATAAACCATTAGGGTTTAACAAATTGCATCTATTTAAGGTACTTACATGCTATTTTATTTCAACAAGCATTAGTTTATGGTTTGTTAGTCTTTCATTTAGCATTTGGAATTTCTTTCATTGCATCATTGTTAATTTTACAATTGTTTACTTGTTTTTGTTATAAACTTGTTATATATTGAAGTATATCATCTTTTACCTTGACTTTACCTTGAACCTTGACCTAGCTAGTGAAAGTAAACAAGATAAGGGGTCGTAGACTTGCTATAGGATCCTTTGAGGTTACTAGGGAAGCTCCCTTTTGTTGGATATTTATCCTTCATTAAAATGAGGGAAGTAATTTCTTAGGTGACAGTGGACAATACTTCCATATGTTATACAGTAATCAAGCACCTTGTGAAGGATTTGCACAAGTGCTATATTTTGTGATAACATTTTGGCACCATTTTCAGGAAAATTTGAGTCATTCTTCTCAAAATTAGAATTATATGCTTCATCACTCTTTTAGTGAGTTTACATCAAATCCTTTCTTAGATATCTTACCTAGTGAATCCATTAAGGGAAGAACCCCTCTACTTTATACACATTTCAATGAGCCTTGTCTAACAAGTTTGTTTAGCGACTCCACTGATATGTTTGGAGGTGTCATTCTATTCTCAACGTCTCAACTTTGGTATGAGATTGCATATTATCAAGTGATAGATTTATGGTACCATGGGAACTTAATGAAGAATTCCCTTCTCTTGATATTAAGGATGTTTTTGGATACCAAAATCATTTTTCTCTAGATTTAGGGGATAATTGTCCAAAATTTGATGGTGATATGAATTTGGCCATTACACATGTTGTAAAAATTTAAGAATATACTTAAGAGACAAATTTGATACATGAATATGTGCTAATAAGATTGTTTTAAATATCTCTAGAAGTGAGAAAAGAATCGGGTTAGGCATTCTCTCTATCCAAACAATATATCTTCTCTCACGATTTTCATTAAAGAGTTTCTCAAGAGTTGGGGCCCAAAATCTCAAGGGTATGAAGATATTCTTCATGATCTCACAATATCCCTCTCAGAAGAGGGATTTTTCTCTAAACATGTTGATGACTTATGAAGACTTGATTGAAGAACAAGAGCATGGAGAAGAAATTCATGAGGAAATTCACCAAGTACATGGAATAGAACAAGAGTTACCTCATGAATATATTGAAGAAGAAGAATTAAATGAAGCACATCATGTTAAATACCAAGTCCATGAATAAGGCCCCATTGAGAACACTCCACCTCATGAGGGTGAGACATTGGTATTTTCTCCTCCATTCGATGAAGATGAAGTCATCCAATATTCCTTCCCTCCTTCATATGAGACAAGAATATGGTAAGTTTTACTCCTTCCTGAGTTTTTGATTCTTATGTTGCATCCTTTCATCACTCAGAAAGTGAATACATTTTGGAGAAGCCCTTGGACATAGTGAATTTTTCATCTCATCAAGAGAATGATGATTGTATTGATGATTTTATACACATTGGAAGATGTATATGAGATATGATTTTCTTTCATTACGATAGATATCCCTAGATTCAAGAATACAAAATTGTTTCCTCATCTTTCTATGTCATTGAATATATAACTGAGAATCACATTTTGGATGCTAAATTACCTATGGGGGAGGGGTGTTTTCAACCTATGGTTTGTTGCAGGGATTTTTATCCGAATATAGAATATCAACAAACCCTAAGTTGGCAGATATTTTTTTCTTAAGATCTAAATTTATGTCCCATTTTTCATCCAAATTCTCCTTGGGTAATCTTCAGGCATTCTTTAGATTTCTTATTATTTCATTTCGATCCTAGGGGAGTGATAAAATCCAGAGTGACCATTCTTTGAAGTGTTTGAATCAACCTTATGAGCCTTCATCTGATCACAACCCTATTTGGAGATGGGTAGAGAAAGCATACAAGAACACATCTCATCATGACTTTGTTTAACCTTATCGGCTCATGGTTATTTTGTTCTTGGTGCATTTTGTTTTTAGTTCATAACTAAGCATAAATGTAGAATATTTGATTTTGATGAAATGATAATATGGATTCGCATCATTGCTCAACTCATCTATTTCACTTGATCAATAGGGTTCATTAGATGATGGTGGTCCAACACACATGAGGTACACTAGTCATTGTTTCATATAAAGTGTCACATTTAATGAATCATGCATTTAGGTGAGGATCATGGGTTGAATTTAGATAATGGATCATGACTACTTATAAGTTATGATTCTTTCCTTATTTCACCTTGGTCCTTGAATTTATTGTCGTCTCTCCTCCACATTTCAATCCTCAAGGTCAAAAGGTGGGATATATATATCATCACTTGAGGATATGATGAAAAAGAACCTTCATGATATCCACTTCAAATTGTCCATCTTAGGATCATTAAAATACATGGAGCTTTTCAATGAGTTATCTACCCACGTTGAAAGGATGATGAGGACAAGACATGCAGTTACTCGTTACACACACCAACTCATCCACATGATTTCCCATGAATGATTCAGGGAGTTTGATCCATGTGGATATTGGTGGCCACCCACCTTTTCCGACTAGCTCAAAACAGTTTTCTGGCAATTTTGGCAATTTACTATTTTTAGCAGGTTTAACTTCCGGGGCCATTTTGAGGGCCTAAATGAAGGTTTTTGTAGATCGAGGTGATCAATGATAGCCAAAGGCAACATTG
>SNQJ01S0187772.1:0-18147 GCA_010110895.2 Picea sitchensis | reverse complement strand
CATTCAATGAAATACATGAAAACATACAAGCATCATCGACATGCATTTTAATTGAAATTAAACACATAATGATACTTATCTTTGGAACTGGAGTAACTCCACCAACAATGTCCAGACCTTCCACGAACCTCCCAGCCTTAGAACACAATGCTCATCATGCTCAATAGTGGGTCACCCCCGAGCTGGGACCAAGCTCCACCCAGAGCAAGGGAATCCTAGACTAGGCTCAGGTTACAGGAAAATTGGACAGAGCAACTGAAAGGATTCTCTCTAGGAGCCTTCTTACGTCCACTACTCATGGACTCTCATTCCCCACATGATTTTTCCACCCATGAGTATGCCCCTTCATAAGAACAGTCCATCGGTTGCTTCACCTCTCTCTCTGGATCTCAACAACAGGCCGGATCATGAATTCTCAGAGCTCCGTAGATGGCATTGGACTCTCTCTGGGAGAAAACCAATGGGGAACTCATCATTGTTTCCATTTCCCCATTGTGTGACATGTCAAGAGACCAACACCATCTACGGACACATCTCGGAAGAGAGAAATACTTAAACTTAAACCAATGGGGAACTAATTAACCTATCATATCTCGGAAGAGAGCAATACTTAAACTTAAAGGTGTAGATCTAAATTATTACTTTCCAAGAGAAGAAAAAATGCAATATTATTTGATCTGAAATGGATCTGGACCGACGAATGGGTGTAAGACTCAGTACTTGTATTATTAAATTGAAAATTAATGAGGGTCAATAAACTTTGTAAATCAATGTAAATTTTAAATTCTAATAGGAAAAAAAACAAGAACATGAGAGAAAAAAGTAGAATTAATTGTAATTAAAAATTAAATAAAGGAGAAGGTTGAAGAAGGGGGAACGAAGGGTTAGGTCTTTTAGCCTTCCCCCTACCCCCCACAACTCTCCCTTTTTCTTCCCTCACTCTCATTTACAAGGGAGGCCTTCCCCCTACCCCCCACAAATCTCCCTTTTTCTTCCCTCACTCTCATTTGCAAGGGCTCTTTTTTTAGCCAAGAGAGAAAGAGGAGAGAAATCCTTGAATGCATTGTACCTGATATTGTCAAGATGAAATATAGAGCCCCATTCAAAATTGGTTTTCTCGTTTGGGTTCTAGGGAAAACATTGTGTATGTTATGTCTTGAATTGAGTTGAGATTTCTTTATGTGTGTGGATTTTAGTTTACATGTGATAATGTTTATTACCCATTGTTGATAAATGCATCCACTATTTTAGTGAATAATTCCACATAATAACACTGTCACTTACTTTTAGAATTTAGTTCTCTCACTGGAATTTAATGAATGGAACACTTCAGAACAATCACCATACATCCACATCCAAGATAAAAACAAGGGTGGATAAATTGTGTTTCTTAGGAAGTTAAATTGTTCGTTGATTGATTAACTTCACTTATCGGTCAACTTCGATCCCTCCGATCGACTTGAATATCTTTGGGTTGAGCTATTCAGTGTTGAAGCCTATGATCATTCCCATGGGCTATGCATCTCACTCTGGGTGAATTCCTCCCTCACCCAAATATAAGTTTTTTTCATTGAGAAATTATTTATTCCCTTAGGTCGATTGTGCTTCCTCATAGTTGAATTTATTTTGTGGAGTCAGTATTTTACCCCAGGGCCAACTTAATTTCTTCTCTGGTCGATTTGCAATGCTAGTCAACACACATGACATTCTTGGTCAACTTTCAATTACCCAACCAACATAATCCATATTTTGGTTGACTTCTTACTTGGTCGACTTACCTCTCTTTCGTCAGTCGACTCACCTCTTTATCTGGTCAATTTACCCCTCTTCCATTGATTGACTTGCAACCGGTCAACTTACCTCTATCTCTCCAACTCGCAATAGTTTGAATTACTTTTTAGAATGATGACGTGTTAATGATTTGGTCAATTGCATAAAATTCAGTCGATTCATACGAGCCTAGTCGACTTCCTTTTGATTGGGATTTTCCACAATGTTGTTGGGCACAATTAGAAGTTGTTGGGAGAATTTAGAAGTTGCAAGGTGCATTTATAAGTGGTTGGGCATATTTAATTTTTTTTGGGTGAACTCCTACTTGTTTGGGTGTATGTAGAAGTTACTGAGATAATTTAGAAGTTGTCGAATGTATCTAAAGGTTTCCTGGGAATTTTTAGATGGTGTGAGTTTCCCAATTCATCCTTCAAGCATTTATTTTCACCGTTGGTTATCCAATTCACTCTATGATCATTTAGCTCCACTGCGAGTTAACCCATTCATCTGTGGAGTAATTTTATTCATTGTTTCTTGGTCGATTCATCTAGCTTGGTTAACATGGGCTTGATAATTGATTGATTAATAGATTTCCTAGCCACTAGATAACATGCTATTCAGAGTGGAGGTTTAAGAGTGGATGGCTCTTTGAGAACAAAGGAATCCCAACTTCATAAACATCTAGTTTCTTATGTATGGATAGTCTGAGAGAAGAAGGGTTCATATTCAATAGTATCCATTGGTTGCACAAAGAAGACCTTGCAGACATTAGAGAGGAAGAGGCTACACCGAGAACAAGGAATTCACATAACATCATAACCTAGTCACTAGCTTTAGAAATTTGTAGAAAACTGATCTTATAGACTAGGTTGTTATTGTTTCACCAACTAGTTATAGTGTGGAGGGTGCGATCAGGGAAAGGATTTACAACAAACAAATAAGAGAGATTATAGAGTAGCATAGAGTAATAGAGGCCTAGTGGCTTTATTGTAGATGGAGCACTCTATATAATACTAAGATAGAGATCATATTTTAAATTCTGCAAAGGTATCCATGTTGGTGAAGCGAGTGGGATATGAGCCCCTCAATTACGAATCATTATTATAAATTGTTAAGAATAAATAAATGATGTAACTTAAAGAAAATCACAACAATTATACCCACATCTAATCCTAATGAAAGAAAAGTGTATTTTTTTGAACTCAAAGAAATGAAAAAATAGTTTCAAAAATTAAATTTGAAAAGTCTTAGAACCATCAACAATGTAATAAAAAAATATTCCATTCATCACAACACAAATACCTTTTCTTTTGAATACCAGTTAAACTTTAACATAAATATCAAATATGAGACAAAATGATGAGTAATAAGCTATTAGAAAAAGTTCATAAATCTTATTTATTGTAAATCTGAATACATCAATTTACATAAATTGTTAGAAATATAAAAAGTAATATTTATAACGGTAATGCATTATCATATCTAATATGTAATCAATTGACAAATAAATGGAATTAAGGAAAAAGTTCACATAAAACTTGAATATAGGAAATTGCAAGATTAACAAAAGTGTAATCATACAATCATCACTTTACTCAAAAGGAAATTTTCCAAAAGACTCGGTCTTCAATATCAAATTCAAACTGATAAAAGTAACAACTTTGAGCCTCAAATTTTCAAATGTTATCTCCTCATATCAAATTACATTAAATAACATTTAGATTCTAAACTGTAGGTCAATTTCCTCTTTTCTTTCAACTAATTCTCACAGGTGGAAACTTAGTTCAACAATCTATATTTCAAGAAGAAATATCTCCTTCATTGGTTGTAGACTCTTTGTTGATTTTACTCTCTCTCTCTTTGAAAAATGATTTCCACAGAGTAAATTTTTCTAGCATTGGTGAGATTAGAGGTGGATGAGGAATATCCTCATTTAACTTGCATCAGTAAAGTTTCTTGACAATCTCTAAGTTTATGATCTATCTTGAACTTTGATAGAAATGAGTCAAACAATCTTGAGAACTTTGTTATTATGGAGATGAATTCTTTGACTTCTTACACATTCCATAATTTGAGTTGCATGATACCATCTATATGTGAGTTATTTTGGTGGTTGAAATATGTAAGACAATTGAACAATAGCACTGCTTGCCCAAGATATTGAACATGAGGCGTGCCATTGTCTTCAATAATATCCAGAGATGAATCCCATAGGTATCAACGATTCTTACTAGTTTCTTTAATCAATTCATATGATAAATCATAGTTGTTGTATCAGGCATCTAGTGAATCTTGCATTTCAATTTTCTCTTCTTCAGTCATTTTAGAGAAACCTTTAGGCACATTATTATCCTTTTCTTCCCATGTTTTTACTTTCTCAAAAGACTTTTGTGCAATCTTTTGCTTCTCAGATTGCACTTTAGATTCTTCAGTAAAATTTAACAACTGGTCATCTTGTAGCTTGATTTATTTTAACTTAACATAAAATAATTCTTAAAGTCTAGTGAGTTTGTCATGTATACCAATGTCTTTTATTTTGATCATTTATGTAGTCTCTTCTTTTACCTTTAATTCATTGATCTGGGCGACTAGAGAATTGATTTTCACTTCATGCGTCTTGGACATTCCTTTCTTTTCTTCTTGAAGAACAAATAATTGCTTAGCATGTTTTGCTCTAATAAAATTTTCCTCAAATATGAGTTTATCGATTGTATCACCAAATACTTTATTTTCTTCCATTAAATTATTAATCTAGCACCGATGTCCTTTGACCAAGACAAATTCTTGGGAATTTAATTTCTCCTGCAACTCTACCACTTGCTTCTTCTTTTTTCTCAATTGAGAAGTGAGTTTGCTAACAAACCATTTGTTTGCATTATCAAAGGCCCCTAAAGCATCAACAACCTCTTCTACAAACTCTTCCTCAGTTAAGTGTATTGTGTTCCATATCTGAACTAATTCTTGTGAGGCTTCCTCATACTGCCCTATTTTTCTCTTCTTGTTTCTTCTTCTTACAATGGTCTTTTTTGTATCCTTGAAAGTATAAGTGTTTAAAGGAAAAATAGTTTCTTGAACTGATTGAAAACTGTCTAAATCAAAGGTTGTGGACATTTACCTTCCAGGGATAGAGGTAATTGGAGTAGTATCAATAGTAGTGACAACTGTAATGATTGTTGAAAGAGTATGTTTACTACTTTGGGTAGTATTGTTTCCTTTACTTCCCTCAACCCACTTTTTAGGAGTTTGTGATGCTACATTTTCCGTAATGTTTTCATGTGTATCGCCATTACCTTTATCCTATTCATTTTTCTCTGATTCATATCTATTTTGATTATGTTTATCAATATGCATATCACTAGATGGATTATTTTTTCTCTGTTATGACTCTGAATTTGATTGTACATCATCTTTTGGATCAACATTTCCCTGTATATTTCCTTTTTTTTCATTCTTTTCTTTTAGAGAATCTTTATTTCCGTTGAACTTCCAATGTAAGAATTCTTGCATCTTAGGACTATTCTTCAAATATTGAATTCTTTGGGATACCTCTTGATAATCATGTGCTCTTTGGAAAACAATGTCAAATGGATTATCTTCATGAATATAGGCTTTGAATTTTTTTACCATGCTACAATGGTTTTTAATGAGACATATTGGATTATGTCTTTTGAAATTTCCATCAGCTAACAAAATCCCATCAAGTTGTTATACCTCTTTCAAGGCATGTTTGGATTTAATAGAGAATAAATTTTCAGTGGAATGGGAAAAGATGACCATTGTTTTTTATGACTTGTAGATAAGGAAGCAACAATACCAACAACAATAGTTTGATATGTTATCTCTCTAAGCACCAACCTATCTGGAACATGTCTTGGAAAAATGTGGGGTGCTCCTTCACATCCATAAATTATGACATAAGAAAATTATTCATCTATGAAAGAATATCTTATTTCTTTGATGGTTTCCATGGATTCCTAAGTAACCCTAGGAGTTGGTTGTTTTTTTAAATCCATAAACAGAGGAATCATGAAATGATTACAACTTTCATAAAAATAGTCTTTGCAATTTACAACCCATAACTTAGAATGGTAGATATGAATCAGATCTTGAGAAATGGACCAATTTTAAGATAACAAAGGAAAAGGGGTTACTACATAGACTTCATCTATCAGGTAGTCAGACATGAAAAATCCTAGGCAATATCCCATTAGTGCTTCTTCTGAATTTTTAAATTCTGGTTGGATATTGGCGGAAAGTATATGGGACCAATTGGAGATTTTACCCTTCAAAATATGATGAATAATGGGAACCCACGCTAGTTTAATTTTTTGTGAATCTTTTTCCATGAATAATCGACARAGCATTATGGAAGCTAACATAGGAGKKTTATTTAGTTTTTGAAAGGGATATATTTTATCTGAAATTATCTTGAAGGCATAAGAATCATACCGCCAATCCTTAATTAAATCACCCATATGAATATCTTCCTTTTTTACTTATTTTTCTATAAAAACCTCAGTAAACTTTTCATCCATATTGATTTTGGTTGGTTCTAGCTTGTACATATTTTAAATATCCTCAGGCCTAAACAACCCAATGACTTTACAAGCATAATTGGCAATTGTATAAGTAGAAATATCAGTGTTGGAAATAATACAACGTACCATGTTGTACTAGCATAAGATAGTTGGTCTGGATGTCATTCTGTGTAGAATGGACCTTTTAACATCTTTAATATCATTAACATCAGACTTGTACCCATACATGAGATCTTAGTCTTCAATGAATTTGTACATTTCACTCCATTCCATGCAGTTCTTGACTCTGATTTTGTAATAGGTTTCTGAATAGAAAGTTGAATTAGGGTTTCTTTATGTCTCCTCCTCCTTATCTTTATGTTTCTTTACTTTCCCCTTCTTAGTCATTCCGTTGTAGAGAATTTTGTGATTTGAAAGGAATAAAGAGTAAAAATTTGATTCATATAAAAACTAAACTGAAACTGAGAGAAAACAAAAATGACTTGAAAGCTAAAGCTAACAAGGAAAATATTTTTGAAGAAAGTTGAACTTTTACTACTGAAATTCACTCAATTTTCTTACAGCAAGCTCAGAGTAATGTGCGGAATAAGAAAACATAAATGAAACATATGGCATGTTGATAACAAACATTGTTTTGGGGTTTAATTCCGATCACATCATATGATAAATTTTATTTAATGTGCATTAATTGATGGTTGTCATAACCATTCATGGAAGAAAATAAATTATAGAATTTGAAATAGAGTGGGAACACTCGTAAACCGGAAACTGGACCATCAGATGTTTCTTTGAAACCTCATTTTATAATCGTAGTGATAAGGCTCATGTCGGTGTAATTACATTAAATAATTATGTTGTTTGAAATAACATTATCATTAACCACACCACCAAAACCCTAGGTCATCCAGCTTCCATTTGAATCCCTAGTGCAACACATGAAAACCCAATATGATCAACAAGTATCTGGCCCACTGATCAACCAATCAACCAATCCACTGGACCACTGGGAGATTAGAAGAATTATTGTAATCCACTCATAGCAAACAAGAAACCCAACCTCACCACCCGATCATCGGTCCCCTGGGACATCAAGTAATTATTAACAAATGACTTAAAAACTAAAGGTTTTTTTGTAGTTCATCAATCCACAAAAGTTTATTAAAATGTCTAAGATGGATCAAAATTTAATCAAAAAATGTACCAAAGGTAATGGATGAAAGAAATCCAACCAAAAATTCAAAATTATTTGTAAGGGACCCATTATATTTATTAAAAAATATTCAATAATGAGGGAATGTTGTATCAACCACAACAAATGCCAACACACTGGGAGAAGCATTTATCTTTGTTATTGAAAACATAGGGTTTTCCATTATTATAGGTTAATACTAACTTAAGGTTTTCACTTGGTAGTTTAGGAGCAATTATACAATAATTGATATTAGGAAAAATATTAGTTATTCATCATCAATACTCTTTACTTAACATAACATTTTTAAGAGAGAAAGAATAATGGAGTTTATTACTTTGAAATAAGACAATAAGATTCTAATCAGTTATGAAATCAAACCAAAGGACTAAGTCTTTATACCAACCAATTTTTGCACACATTTGTTCATCATTTCTCTTGAACTCGGTATTGCTTCGCTACCGCGAGTGTTCATAGCCTCGACGAAGATACCTTAGTATCATACAAGCATTTCCCCACTGCCAGTGAGTGTCCATAGCCCTGACGAGTTTACTTGTACTTCCCACACTACGATATTTCTTTTCAAAATCCATTTCATAATTTACACCCTTATGATATATATAAATAAATTGTATATGCAATTAGTGTTATGGAAGTGGGGTGATACAAGAGTTATTTTGATTAGCAAAATTTTTGGTGTATAAAAACTAATCCCAAGGTTTTTTTCATTTCCAATTATTACTAATGTCAATTTTATATTGTGAAGTGGATGAAGCTCTTATTAAAATACTAGATAACAAGTAAAGGTTTTCTTCCATAACTAAAAGTTAGTACCTTACATAGCCAGGGATCTCATAAAAATCAAATGAAAACACCCTTTAATATTTATAATAGAAACATGCCTTCCTATGTGCAACTAGAGTGAAGTGAAAGGTAACAATTGAAAACAAAACACCCAAAACAGAAACAAACAATACAAGATTTTATAAGTCAAAAGAAATTGTACAATATTTACAAATTGTCATCAAATAATGACTAAGAAAAATAGTTTTTTATAATTTGGCCATTCATGGGGAGGTTTTCACTCTTCTCATTTAATGATTGTAAACTATATGTTGAGGGGCCAAGTTTTTTAGAAATATTAAATGGTCCTAGCCAAATATGTTGAAACTTTGTGTGTTTTCCTTTTTCTTCATGAGCTTTGTTCCATCTTAGGACTAGATCTCCAATTTGAAAAAAAAATTAACAACTAAATGCTTATCAAGCCATCATTTGATTATTAATTGATGTTCATAAAAAAAAAATCTCGTTCTTCTTCTAACTTTTTTTTTTGTTAGAAATGCCCATCACTTGCAGGGCCAACATTTCAACCATTAGTTAAGAAACCACAACCCAAGGGCATCTAAGCCGTCGAAATCACCCAGGGATCGCACCCAGCCTGGGTCGCACCAACCTTTAACATGGCTATATTTTTGGGTGTATCCTCTCAACTAAACACACTGTAAGGATATTGAACTCGGGTCACCTACCAAACGAAACCCACAGGTTAACCTGTTGAGCTAGCAGGAATTGACTTCTTCTTCTTCTTCTTGAATGCATCAATTATCATTTGCATCTTATGACAAGATTCTTTTTGAACAAACTGAGCTAGTTGTAAATAAGGAAGAAAAATATTAGGAGGTAAAATAGATTATTTTGCATAAACAAGAACGTATGGTGAATTTCCTAATGATATTTTAGGTGTTACCCTATCTACTCATAATGCATTATGAAGTTGTTTATGCCAATTTTTCTAATGTTCATGAATGGTGTTTTTTAGGATTCAAATCAATTTTTTATTGGTTGAATCTACTAATCCATTTCCCTAAGGATAATAGTTTATATAATATTTGACCTTGATCCCCTTTTTAAAATCATATTCAGTTAATTTGAGAGATGAAAAATAATATGCATTATCAAAAACCAAGGAATTGGGAATGTCGATCCTAGAAATTATGAATTGATTAAGGAAAGAGATAACCCCATATTATTATGGGATTAATCGGTAAATGAAAACATAAACAGATCTCCCTAGATCCACCTAGATCTAGAACAAAACATAATAGAATATGACGCTTTCCCTAAGCTCTAACTATTGAGTTCACTATTTAACAAGAGATATGCAACATATCGTTTAAATAACGCTCCCTCTTGTCATCGTCACCCTAGCTCCACTCTGGCGCTCCTATGATATTGAATCTGCAAGGGAACATAAGCCAACCAAAGTGAAAGCAATACAATGAAATCAACGAGAACCTATGTATGTGATCAAGGAATCATACAATAAAACAAAACAAGTTTTAAGGGAAAGAAACATATCACTGCATTATATTAAAATGAAAGTGGAGATTACAACCAAAGCCTTGATGTCGCAAGGTCCCCTTTCGATGGCCCTTTTCTCCAACACACACACTTGCTCCAACCTTGAATGAAGAAGATCCACAATGACTTGATGAACTGAAATGAAGTCCTCAAGTATGAGCTAAAGTATAATTCCTCATCCAATTCTTAGCCTTAGTTTCACCTTAACCTTGCTTAACCTTTTCCATGAGACATCCCTCTTTATATAGGGGAAAGAGAGATGGTTGAAGAGATTAGGATGATCCCACCAAATCAAAGAAGCGAGTAATATCCAAACCATTTGGACGCCACCTCATCTTCTAGAAGATCCCCTTCTAGAACTTTCGTAAAGTTTTGACTTTTCCTTGGCTTTTGACATCATCACATCCTAGCTATAGAGAATCCTACGGAGACATCGTAGTCCAGCTTTAGGGAAGGGGGAGACGATCAGGCATTGTCGCACCCTGTGTATAGTGTAGCTTGCGATGACCTTTCTTCATAGGGTTTTTGAGAAGAGAAAACCAGTCACCTCCCTCATGGAAAAAGACTCTTTTTGGGAACATGAACACATGTTTATCAATGGATCACTGGGGTGACCAAAATAATATGTAACAGAATGCCCCCCAAAGTATGAAGTCGGAACTCATGATAGCTGAAATACTTTGTAGAAATGTGTGTGTCGAACAAGGAGTGCACCGGTCAGGAACCTACAAACAGTCAAGCATCATCATAATAATATACCATTATCCGAGGTAGGCATTCCCATACTCAGATTACAAAATGTGTCAAGTGAGTCATGGCCACTAAATGTACATTGTAGATCCATGTCGTTGTGAATCGGCATAGCCACCAAGAATACACTGTGGATCTATGCTTTAAAATGACTCAAATTCATACATAGCCACGAGACATACAAAGTGGATCTATATGTCAATACAAATCATAAATACTTCATCGCAACCTAAATCAGAATGATAAGATCCAGGGTCTTCATTTCCATCGTCCCTAAGTATGAATCTAACCATGTGATTACAGGTGTTGAAGTCGAACATTGTAGAAACCACTTGATTACCAATCAATGATGAGAACTATTAACAAGTGCGAGGGAAATCACCATTGATGTCAATGACTCCCAAGGTACCCTAGTACAATCCAACGAATGTGAATAAATGAGTTGAAGTTGAACACTCAATGGAATCTCCCAATCAGGGGTCAATGATGTGAACCCACTGTTGGAGGCGAAGAGATCTTCCATTGATGCATGCAGGCTCTAAGGTACTAAATGATTTCTAAGTCTTGTTCCTGGATAATGAGTTGAATTCGACAGGAGAAGACTCATCACAGGAGGGACTTAATGTATCCCCCATCAGTGACATGAAATAAGTAACAWATTTGAAGTAGATCAGAGCATGAATTGATTTGAAACTGACTCAGGGAAGCTYGATATGGTAGAAAATTTATAACTACAAATGGCCGACTCGATAAAAGGCTTATTCAGGTTGGACTTCTCTTGAACATATGAATGAAATGATAATAGTCTTGGCAGAATTGACTTAAGGAGGACCCGACATATGGACATGYGGATRGTCAAATGAGAGACAAATGGATTTCCCAACCTAGATACAATGATGAAGAGGGGTGTCATGTTCAAGAGTGACTATGACTGCCACTAATACAAATAYAGAGACACATTCCTTTCCCAATTTTCCCCCACCATTTCTGGTGAGTACCTTTTTATTTTTGTGCAAGCTTCAGGAGGATAACATATGCTTRTTGATGAAATCTCATCCTTYGGATGAGTCCCTCAGAGTATGTTTAATGAACCCTAATAAGGAGTGGTTCGATCCCATATGGGTATTTTGATGTTTGTTTAATGAGTCCAAAGAAAGAAAACTCATAGGTTTTTCATGTTTAGAGAGTCTGAAAAACACTTAAAGAGAACTTCATAAGGTCCTTTTTCATAAATTAATCCGACAAGACCGAAAAACTGATAACCAACCACTCGTCAGATGTTTCTTCAAATACTTTTACGAGCTTGAAAAGAACAAGGTCGCTCGTCAATCTTTTTGTTTTCATGGAGCATGAAAAGAGCTTAAAGGATACTCCATAGGTTTCATTTTTCCTTTTACCATTACGAGTTCGAAAAAATGACAAAAGACTACTCGATTACATTATCATGGTTTTACGAGCGTGAGAAAGAATCAAGACTTGCTTGGAGTTTTTCCTGAAAGACCCTAAAAGGATCTGTACGTGCGATGGATGTAGAAAACCAGACCAAAAAACAAATCCTTGTTCCAATGTTTCACTCCTAGACTTTTTATCTGCAAAACTCACACACTTGTCAAATCATCAGGACTTTAGGATTTAGATAAAATATATAAAATATAAATGAAAGAGTGAAAAAATAAATAAAAATGGGTAAAAACTTCATTTCACTATTCCATTTGTAATTTCATCCAACCCTTGCTCTAAAACCCCCTATTTACCTCAATTTTCCACTGCGGATTGTGGAGGGCATAGCTGATCATTCGATAAACAGTCTCCATAGAACAGGTAATTTTCATCTCTTTCAACTTTCCATGGATCAAAATTTGTTTTTCATTGGTTGAAAATAAAATTTTGAGTTAAGTTTTTTAGGGTACCTATGCGCGGAGGTCGTCGTAGTTGCCCTATATTGGGCCCTATGACGATTTAATATCGTCACAAGAAGCCCTATAGGCAGCCTGCGACGACTCCGCATTTTATGGACGTGCGCAGTTCAAAAAAAAATTAAGATGAATTTGTCAATAAAAAGTCTCCAGGGAAGAAGATAAAGATGCTAATCTCTCTTTATTGTTCCATTGTAGGATTTCCATGGTAAAAATGTTGGAATGGCATGAGAGAGATCACGAGGAGGAAGCCTAATTTGTCGGGAATGACCCAGGAATGCTAATGGCCCTCCGGTAGTGTGGACTACTGAAATTCTTCAAAATCCAGGGTATGAGGGCCCAGCTGAGATTACGCAAGAACCTAGTTCACATGTGGGATGTGAACAAGCAGGCGTTTCATGTGGGTGCTCACACTCTTACGATATATATCGAGGATATATACTTCTTGACCGAGCTATCTCGTTGTGGGTCTCGAGTAACAATTATAGGTAGAAGGGGTGGCAGCGAGCCTATGAACCACTATACCAATGAGCATTGTGTGCCAGGTACTCAGAATCATAGCGGTAAATTCTCTATAAGAGATGTCTAATACTTGCCTCTATGAACCATCCTTTATACCATCACATCCATGATAGGGAGTGAAGCCCCCCATATGGCTCTTCAGAGCTATTTTCAATATGCTCTGGAGTGTATGGAGCCCCGAGTTTTCAACTGGTGTGAAGGGGTTCTTAAGAGTATGAAAAAACAATTGACCAAGTGAAGGAGTGGAGGCTTGAAACAGTTTGGATACAGGTTGATTTTGGTATACTTCTTCTTAGAGAGGGTCCTAGTTTTGCATTTGCAGTTAGAGTGGGGTATACCTACCCCATAGGATTCGAGAATGAAGAGGTGGGTCGACCTCATGGCGTGACATCCAGCTGGTCCCATCGTTAGATATAACGATGTCTTCTTCGACTAGTTGAGAACTCAAATGCTCATGACTAATCAAATTCTCTTTGATGATGCAGACGTGGGACCTTATCATCCTCTCGGTTCATTCCCCATCTAGAGGCAAAGGGAAAGAGTTGACGTAGCAAGAGTAGATGTTGATGACTTTGAGACCCTAGAGAAGAATCTAGAGGGACTCACGATGAACATCCCAGATGCCTCCATTGACGATATCCTGAGGCATTACCAGCGCCACACAGTGGGCATGTCTACTTCCATCAGTTGACTACTTCGTAGAGTAGCACACGAAGTCACATGTTATAGTGAGCAACATCCTTGATGCTCTATTGTATATGAAGCCATGTGCTTCACATTTTTTATATTTTGATCTTCGGACAAAAACACCTTTTTGTAAACTTTTATCGTTATATATATATATATGAGGCTTCTATCGGCTTACTTGTTGTATATACAAAGTGTGATTGGATTTTATAAATGTCTCAAATGTCTGTCTAAAACATAATTAGCCAAAGCATCTGTTAATGTATTTATACATCTAGGAATGTGTTGATATTCAATGTAATCAAAATGACGTTCCAAGAGGCGAATTCGTAAATATACCCTTAACAACGTAGGACATAGAATGGAGTAAATATTACTCAATTGTAAGACTACTAACTATGAATCGAGTCATACAATAAGGTGACGGATTCCAAGTGAAACAATGTCGGTCAATAATTTGATGACAACACTGTATTCTGCAATATTGTTAGTTGCACGACCAAGGAAAACACCATCTGGACTAAGCAATTCATTCGTAGGTGCATAGATTGCCCAAGCAGTAGATGTTAAGTTCTGAGTACTATGACTAGTGCCATGAGCAAAGCCAAGTTAGGGTAGTGAAGACACCGACATCTGAAAACCAAGCACAATGCAAGGTAAGCAGCTAAAGGTCGAAACCAAACAATGAAAAAGAACACAAGAATATTATACACTAAAATACAAGAACTCATGCAAAAATGACTTAAGCATAGTACTTATTCAAGTAAATCCCATTTCTGGGTTCACTCAAAGGGCTTCCATCATAATTGACCATCTCATAAGCTCCCTTCTCCAACACTTGTTTGACAATATAAGGTCCCTGCCACATGGGCTCGAATTTACAGACCCCTACAAAATCACGATCTTGCTCGTAAAGAAGAACTAGATCACATTCTAAAAATATATGTGGCTTGGCATGCTTGTCATATTGGGCTTTGACATGTTTCTTCTGAGTTTCAATGACTAAGGTAGCATCACGATGGGTTTCGTCTAATTGCATCAAATACAAAAGACATTCCTCTTCAGAAGAGGTGTTAGGGAGAATTTCAACGACTAGTTTCAAAGATGGTACCTCACATTCAATCATCAAAATTTCTTCGATACCATAGACTAGCTGGAAAGGTGTGAATCTTGTGGCAGACTTAACGGATGTCTGATAGGCCCATAATKTTGAGAACAACATTGTGTGGCAATTTGTCTTATGAATTCCTATCATATGTCGAAGCATAGTARTGAGAACCTTGTTGACTGCTTCAACCCGGCCATTGGCTTGTGGATAATAGGGAGTTGAGTTTTCATGGTGAAGACCCAACTTGTCAGTAAGTTCAGACATCATAAAATTTTGAAAATGACTACCATAATCAATAACGATATCTGGGCGACACCAAATCTAGTAATGATATGATTGAATATGAACAATGTTGCAGTTTTCCTGGTGTTGTCAAATGTAGGCATCACCTCGACCCATTTATGGAAATAATCCACAGCTACAATGATGTATCCATCCCCCTCGACCGAGTGAGGGTTACATGTCATGAAGTCAATGCCCCATTTGGCGAATGAACCAACAAAAACTACAGGGTGAAGAGGAGCAGGGTGAGATCGGATCTTGTCGTTATAAGCTTGGCAAGTGTGGCATTTTTAGACGGCAATAATGCAATCCTTAAATAATGAAGGCCAAAAATAACCAACTCGTACGATATTTTGGGCAGTGGCATACCCTAACATATGACCGCCACATGCTCCGGAGTGACATTCATTCAAATCTTTCTCAGCTTAGGTGAAACATCATTGAAAAATGGAATCAAAACCACGGTGGTAAGTATCACCAAGGATGATGTATTGACAGGCTTGATACCGTATACAACAATGGTCTGTACTAGCTATATTAGGCCGGAAAGTTTGAGTCTAGAGATATAAGTTGACATCTCCATACCATATGTCATCAGAACTGATCAGAAAGAGGGATTCGTCAGCCATAGAATCCTCTGCCACATTTTATTTCTCAATGGAGGGAAGGTCACATATCAATTCAGAAAAAACCAAAGATTTCTCTGACTTGGCACATTCAAACTCCAAGTCAAACTCCTAGAGAATCACTATCCATTTGGAGTACTTTCCCCCCAACAATTGTTGAGTAAGGATATGTTGCATGGGGTTGCAATTGGAAATAACTATGGTCCTGCGTAATAAGATGTAGTGACGAAAATGTTGAACAACTTGAACAGCTGCAAAGGCCAGTTTCTCCACATGTAGGTATTTGGTTTCAATAGTCGTGAGACTCAAACTCAAATAGTATATCACATGTGAATCATGTGAATCATCCTCTTGGACTAAAACCATGGCAATGGTAGAGTCTGAAGTAGCTAAGTATAAGAAATAATATCGGCTATATTCAGGGGGAAACAGAAGTGGTGTACGGGCTAAGGCAAGTTTTAAAGCTTCAAAAGCTTTGTTTGCAGTATTGTCCCATACAAACTCGTAACCTTTCTTGAGCAGTCGAGTGAATCCTTTTGTTATGGGATTAATCGGTAAATGTATAAATAAACAAATCTCCCTATATCCACCTAGATCTAGAACAAAACGGAACAAAATATGACGCTTTCCCTAAGCTCTAACTATTGAGTTCACTATTTAACAAGAGATATGCAACATACTGTTTAAATATCGCTCCCTCCTGTCATCGTCATCCTAGCTCCACTCTGGCGCTCTTATGATATTGAATCTGCAAGGAAACACAAGCCAACCAAAGTGAAAGCAATACAATGAACTCAACGAGAACCTATGTATCTGATCAAGGAATCATACAATAAAACAAAACAAGTTTTATGGGAAAGAAACATATCACTGCATTATATTAAAATGAAAGTGGAGATTACAACCAAAGCCTTTATGTCGCAAGGTCCCCTTTCGATGGCCCTTTTCTCCAACACACACACTTGCTCCAACCTTGAATGAAGAATATCCACAATGACTTGATGAACTAAAATGAAGTCCTCAAGTATGGGCTGAAGTAGAATTCCTCATCCAATTCTTAGCCTTAGTTTCGCCTTAACCTTGCTTAACCTTTTCCATGAGAGATCCCTCTTTATATAGGGGAAAGAGATACGGTTGAAGATATTAGGATGATCCCACCAAATCAGAGAAGCGAGTAAGATCCAAACCATTTGGATGCCACCTCATCTTCTAGAGGATCCCCTTCTAGAACTTTCGTGAAGTTTTTACTTTTCCTTGGCTTTTGACAATGTCACACCCTAGCTATAGAGCAGCCTATAGAAACATTGTTGTCCAGCTTTAGGGCAGGAGGCAATGATCAGGCATCGTCGCACCCTGTGTATAGTTCATCCTGCGATGACCTTTCTTCATAGGGTTTTTGAAAAGAGAAAACCAGTCACCTCCCTCATGGAAAAAGACTCTTTTTGGGAACCTGAACACATGTTTGTCAATGGATAACTGGGGTGACCAAAATAATGTGTAACACATATTCATTAACTTTATTGAGAGGAATAGCTTCGGTCCATCGTGTAAAATAATTTGTTGCAGTCAAAATATATTTGTGAAGTTGTCCAGAATTGGGATTAATCTCCCAATTATATCTAAGACCCATTGTTCTAATGGAACTTTAACCTCAATTGGATGCAAGAAAAAAGAAGGTTTCTTTTCTTTTCCTAAAGATGTTTGACAAAGTTTAGATTTTCTAGCATAAGTATAAGCATCTATGAACAAGGTCCTCCAGCTGGTCCATCATGTAGTTCAACCAATACCTTATCTGCATCCGGTTTTTCAAGACATATTAGAAAGACATTATCATAATTATTTATAAACAATACTCCATAAATGAATTGTTATTTAGTAAATTTCAGTCTTAATGCTCTTTTCGTTTTAAGTTCCAATAATTGAGGAGAAGTGCCATGAGTTAAATAATATTAAATATGATAATACCATGAAAAGGTAGGTGCTAGAATATGCAAAACTTGATTTCTTACCTCCAATTCATTTTCCCAACCTTCTTGATCACTTATGTGAGCACCTTTTGAATCCACCACTAACTTACATAAACCTTATCCTCTCACAATTTTCATTGTCTTGATTTCAAGTTCATATTCTTGGAGTGTTGTCATCCAAATTGCTCTCTTATCCCCCAATTCTTTATGAACCAATAGATTTCTAATAGAGGGATGTGGTACAATGACTTTTTTTATGAGAATTCAAAAGATGTGGATGAAAATGTTTTACTTCTTTGAATATAGTGTAGGTCAGTTTGTCATTGTCATTATATTTTAACTCTACACCTTGTAATCCTGAACTCATAAAAGATATTGGGACTTCAAAACCTTCTAAATTTTTTCGAGTCAACACAATTGCATAAGAATAG